>VXBI01007744.1:276986-354255 GCA_013397375.1 Toxostoma redivivum | reverse complement strand
CCCCTTTCCGCCTCGCCCCGCGGGCGGGGGTTGTTGTGAGCGTCAGCCGTGAGAACCGGGTCCTCAGCACCTGCGCCGGGCGTGGGAAGGCAGCGGCAGCCTTGAATGCGGGAGCAACTCCCGAAAGCAGGGGGCTGCGCGCACCCTCCAGCCGGCCGACCTCGACCTTGAGTGCTGTGTAAGAGCCGCTGGCGCACAACAAGGAGAGCAGCGGCCGGGGGAGGAAAACAGCCCAGCGAGACGATAAGGCACCTGCCACTGCCTGGGAAATGAGTCCCATCCACCAGGCAAAGCGGGGGCATCGTCCAAGCCGTGGAGATGGCCCTGGGGCACGGGATTTGCAGACCTCTTCGCTACACACGCGAAGGAAACTGCCAGTGTGCTGACCCTCCATCCCTGTTGGCTTGTCTCCCGGCCAGCTGTGTGTGGTGGTATCAGTGTCTATTCACTCCTTGTCAGGAAAATTAATCCACAAACACCAGAGGTTTATGTTCAAAAAGGAGACAGAGGAGTCCTTTTTGCTTTATTCGAATAAAGGGAGAGGCCATGGGGCATTCCCCTGAGATCTCTCAAATTTTTGGAGGACACAGCCTCCTTTTTATCCTATTTTCCCGGCTGCATTTCCCTCTCTCTTTTCCCATTGGCTGAGGTACTTGAGAGGTACAGACTTCACGGAACGCCTAATATCTGAGATTCCCCTCTAATATATAACCCTCCCTTTTAATTTTTAATTCTTATAGTTTTCCCCCATTGTTTCTTTCCTCTTTCAATATCCAATTTAATTTATCAGCAAGACTACAGTTTGTTTGTAAAGGCAAATATCTTTTTTCATTCATCAATCAGCAGAATCCATCCCATTGTTTCTTTCATCTCTCAGTGCTAGTCTTATCTACAAGCAGATCCACAGCTCATTTGTAAAGACAAATCCGACATTCCTCTTACCCCCAAGAGCACATCCGTGGCCTGTGGGTGCTGTACACTAATCCTCTCCAGTCTTCCCATCAAACCTTCCTGCATGAGAGCTGAGTCTAGAAAGCTGCTGTAGTGGGTACACACTTACTGACACCACTGTCTTTCTGTAAGATGTTCTGGCATGTACATGTTTTCTGGCTTGCTCAGAAAGGGAAAGCATCCATCCCTAGGATGATCTCATGTCTGCTGTAGAAGAGATGGTACTGGCATTAACTTCTTCAGGCACAACCCAAGGAAACACAAGTATGCAGATCCCAGGGAGCTTCCTTGTGGCAGGAACACCAGGCAAAGTGGTCCTAGTGGTTAGGGGAGAGAGTAGAAAGGACAGAGCAGTATCCAGGCAACCCCAAGACTATCCAGGAAGCTCCCATGCCCTCCTCACAACTGTAGGTCAATGCTTAAATTTGTGTTAGGTACCCGGGCATCTGCCCTGTACCCCAACTCTGCCACCCCACAGTATACTCTCACAGCCAAAGCAGTAACTCCTCACACTGGCTGGCTGGGAAGGGCAAGTGACAGCAGAGGGACTGTGAAAAAGGGTCCAGAAATTAGTGGCTACAGTAGAAATGCCCAGTACACCTGAGCATTAGCTTGGGGAGCTGAGGAAACAGTGAGGGAGTGGACACCTGGTGTGGTCAGCATTTTAAAATGCAGGAGATTTTTTTAGAAGCATGATTTAGAGTCAATATTTTAAACACATGTGTTTAAAATGTTTAAAATAAAAGAACATACAGGTTATATGTATATATAGACAATAGCCCAGTGTACGTAATTACATGTACCTACAGTGACTTCTTCTCTATGAGGTACTGGTTATTTTTTCCTGGACTTCTGAAGACATATTTTTTTTATATTTGCTGTTTTTTCTTTACAGTTGTGTTAGTAGGGAAGTCTCCTTTTCTCACTGATATTTAGATACTCCCTTCTCTGCCTACAAAATCTAAGAGGGGGCTTGATGTTAGGAGAAGGCTGGCACCAAAATGAGAGGGAGAAAATCTGTGGGCACACGAACAACAGCATGAAAATTGCTATTAAAAAGTCCAGCACCATGTCCCAATAACACCTTTAACTATTCTAAGTACAGCAAAGACATTTTTTCAAACATTCAAAGGCAGTTTCACATTAAATAGTATGATTGATTTTATATTGTTCCTAGAAAATTATATATATCCCTTCTGCTATATGATTGGTCATATTCTCTTCTTGTTATTGGTGTATACCTGTTCCTTTCCAGTCACTTTTAAGCACCCATTTCCTAAAGATAAGGGATCATGACGTTAAAAAAAAAATCTGTGGGACACTCTGCCTTGTATCAGTTATCAAGCTTCTGCAGTCTTGTTTCCATACAGAAAGGACAGCTCTGTTTGCCTCTATGGTGTGTGGCCTGACTGTGCTCAAAATTAAACTTCCTGCAATCTGTTGACTAAAGTTTATGTCAGTGGGAAAACTGGATTTCATGAAATACCTATTTCTTCCTAGGAAATCATCTTATTAAGTGCTTAAATTAAAAACAAAAACAAAACAAAAAAACCCACAACAAAACAAAACAAAACAAAACAAAACAACAAAAAAAACCAAATTAAAAAAAAAACACAAAAAACCAAACCAAACAAAACAAAACAAAACCCAAACCTGGAGAGCATTACAAACTATTTTTTCAAAAACTGAAGCTTTTTCCAGGTAACAATAACTCTTTTTCAATCCTGTGCCCCCAAGAACTACAACTCCTATCTCAGTGGCCCACAACCACACTGACAGCAACAATTCCATGAGACTTGCAGAGTGGTGTGCTGGTCTGGTGCCCAGACTTCCTGACATAGAAGGTAATCTCAATAACTCCGTCCCAGGACAGCCTTGCAAAGTGGGTGACAGATGCTCTGCTAGAGGGATAGGAAATGGCTGGAGACATTGTCTTTCATTTGCCATTTTTCTACTTTGCTCTCTTAGCATTATTGTCTTTCTTTTGCTTAAGTGTCTCTCCAAACTACACCCTCATGGCCAGCTCAGTGCCCAGCAAAAGCAAAGAGGAGTGGTGGCAGCACCTGCCTCGCGTGGTGTTTTAAATAAACAACAGAGTGGCGTCACAAGTGGCATCTCTAGCCTCCAAGTGTCTCAGCACAGGCAGGAGGAACATCAACACTGAGATCTGTGTGTGGGTAAATCCTCCACCTCCCAAAGGCCAAACAGCCTTGAAAAAATTCAAGTTTACAAACTTAAGGCACTACTGGGGAGAACTGGGAAATATTAGCATCTGCTGTGATACAGCCTGACCAGATGCTAAAAGAAACAGTGTTGTTTACCACAGTATTATTTCCCTTAATTACAAGGGGTTTGAAAGGAACAACATTCAGGCAATTTGGAGGACTAATTTTATGAATACATTAAGGAAACCATTTCTTGTTCTCTGCAGTAACAACTAGAGCTACACTGCTTTCAACACCCTAGGCAGGTTGGAAACTTGATGTGTTTGCCTTCATGCTTTTTATTTCAGAACACAACCGGAGAGGAAGATCTTTTTTAGAAGCAAGTGAATTATTAGGATAAGGAAATTGAGAGAGTTTTGAGCTTTCATTGATTAGGGGAAATAAATCCACAAGGTACTCTCTAATGACCTGAAAGGTTCCAAAAGTGTTTGCTTATTTAAAAAAAAAACTCTAGGCTTGTGATATCTCCCCCACATCCTTGTTACTCTACTGTTCCCCAGCCTGCTGAGATTTAAGTGTGAGATCTGGGGAAGATGGAGAAAGAAATCACGACATCCACTTAGAGATGAGATCGTCTCCCGTCTGGGCTTCACCCATCACGATCTGCCTGTGGTGCCTCTCCACGCCGCCACTGGGAAGCAGCAGAAGGCTGCAGGAAAGCCCTGCCTTGTTCTGCCCTCCCAGGCTCTGTGAATTCTCCGTGAGTCCTGGAGGGAAGGGAGAAGGAATTCAGGACCTCCCCACCTGCAGATGCCATAGCCGATTCTCAGCCTAATAGCAGCCCTGTCGCACATCCCACCTTTCAGCCTCACGGCTTGTCACCAAACCCTGCTCAAAGCTTCCCTGCACCCTTGCTGGGGAAGTGGGACAAAATTGCTGCAAGAAGTCCAAGACCAGGTTTAGCTGAGGACAGGATGGTGGGGGATAAGTCTCCTCACCTGGGTAGCTCTGACCTGGCTCTTATTCTTTCATACTGGGAGCAGGAAGTAAAAATCACTTGCAGCCCGAACCAAGAAGATAGAAGCATCTCCCCAGGACTGCAGACATCCAGGGCTCTGTGAGATAGCTTCGCTAAGAGGACGTGAGGTACTTGGTGACACACACATTCATCTCTGTGTATACATGCATACAATTCAGACAGATGCCTTTACAGATTCGCACATAACTACATGGATGTTGAAGGACTGTTTCCAGTCCTTTGATGCCCTGCTTCACTGAAGCATCTCCTGCCAAGCAGGTTCATGAGGTCAGTGTATCCTAGACATGATATTTAGAGCAGTGTGAAGTGCTGCTGTTCCCCACTGCTGCAGGGCATTCCAAGAGTGGAAAGGTGAGCAACCCACCCTTGAGGAGTTGAGTGTTCCCTGTACAGATGGAGGAGATTGCCTGGGAAGATTGAGCCTGTGGCTGGAAAAAGGGCAGCATGCACTGCTGCTTATAATGACTAGATTGAATTAATGATTATCGAAGCCTTGGTAGTTGTCATGCACAGTGGTTAACCCTTCACTGTCTCATCTGGGGTCATCTCTGTGTTCCCCTTTGCTTTTCAGCAGTGTCTTCACTCTTTAAAGAAGCCACACTGTCACACACGCTTCTTGCTTATCCTTCCAGCCAGTCCTGCTTTCAGGTAAGATGCCACCTTGGACCAATGTGTTTCTAAATTTTGTGACTAGGATCTGGCTGTTTTATCTTTTTTCCAAGGAAACAAACAGTTGGACACACCTTGTTCTAATCCAAGGAAAGTAAACCTCTTCGGAAATTAAAAAAAAAAAAGTGCAGCACTTTTCCTTCCTGTTCTGTTTTCCATCCTCCATTTAGTAAGTCCAAGTTCTTCCTTGTCCATACCCTGTCTCTGGTTCTGCATACATCCCTTCAACACAAGAGTGAACAGCCCAGGTAGAGATGCTTTCTCACCATATCCCCTGGCTGACTTCATTATCTATCAGAGTAAAAACCTTAAATAAAGAGAAAAGGCCTTCCTCTTCCAGAAGCAGCCAACCCAAAATTGCTTTGTCATCACAGATTCCCATTAGTATCACATCACTGTTTTAAGCTGCTTAGTAAGGCATATTAAGACAAAATAATTGTCTTTTCCATCTCCCTCTAGATGCATATAACTTCACAAGAAAACATCTGATTCATCAGTGCTTGGAAAACTAGCCTGGCTTTAACACACCCCCAGAACAGTTCCTCCTTACCCACCTTTGACCAGATTTCTTCAGGTTTTTTTAGAAGGGAGTTTGACTTTCTGGTTTCTACCAGCCTGCAGATTTTTCCTCATTCTCTATATAATGAAGGCTGCATCTGCACTTGGCCACTGATGCAAGGCTTAGCTGGTGTAGCTATATATCATGGCTTCTCATCCAACCCACACATAATGTTCCTTCCTGAACATCATAGCACAGGTTGGGATCTAGGTGCACTTGGTCCTCATTCCCAGGAGCACAACTGGTGTCCTGGACCAGGATGTCTCCGTTGTCTCATTATGTTGCCCTGGAGCCACTGATTCCTGCCGTCAGTGTTTGCATTAAAGCCTCACCTTCTTTGATTGAACCAGGCCTGGTGTGACAGTGCAGCCCACTGTGATGAGAAGCATATGCTGAAGCCACTCGTGCAGGAAGCAACAGCAAACCTCAGCAAACACTTTTAAGGGTCACTTCTTTAATGACTGAGCAATACTGAGAACTGCAGGGAAACAAAGGAGGGTATAAAATAGGCCAATCTGCCCTCCTCTCAGCCTGTCACAGGTGATCTTCCTTACTGCCAGTAAGCAGTAAAGCATTATAACCCTGGGACAGCCTGAGCTCCACATATTATCCCCTTTCTTGTTCCCCGAGGAACTTTGAACAAAATTAGGGGAAAAAAACCCCCACAACAATGTGAGAAATGGTACTCACTTTTTAGAATTTCAAAGGTTTCTGAAACCTTAACGAAAATACTACAAAGGACTGAATAAGGAGAAAGAGCAGCACTGAGAACACTAAACTACCGTGTGCTGCCTACCAAGTGGATACTCTGACTTCTATGCCCCTAGGCCCTCCCAAAATCTTGTCGGTTAACCCCTTCTCTGCCATCCATTGGTGGATCTTGCATCTTGATTGGAGGTTAGCTGATACTACAGCCAGTCCTCCCCAAATGCCCCGATTACCCGGCTATCCCATGGCCACAATACAAAGGGAAGAGTACTAGGGGGATATATTACAATAACATATACATCTACAAAACTTATCTTAACGCACACACAGCATTTATCCTTTAATTGTGAGAGCCAATCATTACAGTACTCATCTATAACAATGAAGAAGAAATCATGCTTAAGGAAGAGAGAACTGGGAAAAAGTGCAGTTCTCTCTGAAACCTCACCCAGGTTTCAGTAATCAGCATTTTTTAAGGCAGTCATGATATCTCCATCTAATAGTCCTTGATGGCTTTTTCTTCAAGGTATTCCTTTTTGAACTCTTGCAAACCTTAATATCCTTCAGTGGAGACTTCCTCCTCTCAGTTCTGCACTGTGGAAAGAAACCAGCTCCCCTTGCTTCCTTCTAACAGGACACCCAACACCTTAATTGGGCAAAAGACAGTTCCTCCTTGCCCACTCACATCTGCCCTCTCAAGGTTGAATGTACCTATCCTGTTCATAGTGTAGAAACCATCCCAGACCTTTAAAAATCCTTGGTGCTCTTCGGCTCTGGGGAGACCGTTGTTATGCAGAGCATCTGAGACATGGGCACAACCTGGCTGCAGATAAACTGTAGTATTTCCATTTTGTCCCTTTCCTAGACATTCCAAAGGCCTGTCTCAGACAGGATATGGGTTAATCCATGCCTTGACCTGCAGCTAGCAGCCAGGTGCCTGTGAAATAGGGCATCTCTGCTGCAGCTAGCACGTTCTTGCACAGCTTCCTGTGGACATCCTGCTGGGGCATGGTGTGGTCAACCCTCACTCTTCAGCCAGAAGCAGTGCTTCTCACCTTGCAACATCAGCCTGGGTCTGAGCCCAAGCCCAGAGCAAATCCTAGATGTAGGATTTCATGTGTAGAAGTACTCCTTGCATCTCTGCCTGTGTGTTCTCCTTACCAAGCAGATGGCAGGAAGGTGGGCAGTTGGAGTAAGAAGGGCACCACCTCAGGCAACTGCAGCTGTTTGCTACTGTAGGGTTGACATTTTGTGATGTGCTTTGGTATGTGCTGCATTTAGTATTTACTGTTGAGTGTCGGTTTGCCTTGAGCCTGGAACCAGCAGAGAAATCCCAATGTTCAAGCAGAGGGGAGGAGCACTCCATGAAAATTTGATGGGAGCAAGACACATAAATAGACAGGGTTTGTATTCCTCCCTGGAAAAGCACCACATAAATCCTTTTAACAAGATTCCAAAAGTCTTATGCAGTATGGGTATTTTTGGCTTTATTTCATGATTCACGGCAGCTTTGTTCTCTGCCAGATTAAACTGCATCACACACAGCTTCACACTGACTTGGCTTTTAGCCTCATGAAAAACACTGCCACTGCAGTACTGCCCAAAAACAGGCTCCCAGGGGGCTAGGGCTGCATCCAGAGCATCTTGCTTAATCTCATGAATACCAGACCCTACAAAAATAGAAACAATTGCCTTCTCACAAAGGAGCTTGCTGTATCAAGTTCCTAGTGCTCACAGCAACCAAGTTAAATTAGTGTTATCTTTGTGGCTAGTAGATTAAACTGTTTCTTTCCTGTAATGTTAAATAAATAAGGAACATCTTTTGTGTTTTGTTGAGGTAGGAGGTTCGGATTATCTTCTTACCTTTATGACATACTGCGCCCACTTAACGTTTTGCATTGATGAAATGGAAAGTGTGCTTGAAGCCAAAAATGAAGTGTTTGCCATACATAGCAAGTGTGTTGGCAGAGAGGTTGGTTCAGCTAATCAAGCAGCCCACATTATTTAAAACAATACTAAAGTCTCCAGAGCTTAACGTCTGGGACAACTCTGCTGCTGCCATGTCAAACTCACTGGGATGAGACTGGAAAACAAGTGGAGGAGAGAGCCCTGTAGCCATGACTCCAACACTGCCTCAATTTTCTCATAAGAAGTATTCAAATGGGGTTTCTGCTTTAGAGGCTTATTCCCCATCTGAGGGTAGGGTTTTAATTTCCAAGATGTAGTCTTTCTTTTAACTGCCAGAATTTTAATTTAATCAACTTTTATTGAATAAATGCAAATGATTTTGCCTATACAACTGCTCACTGTAACTTAACCTTGTCTTGGGTGGCTGTTGGTAAGATGCCCCACCAGCTCTCCCTGGAAAACGTGAGGGGAGATTTTTAAATCTCCTGTAATCTGGCCTGTCTGTTCCAGTGGGATGCCCAGAAGCTACCAAGGTCCTGATCTTTAAAGTGTGCAAGGCTTTTCTCAGAGACTGGCAGTCTCCCAGAAGGTGCCCACATGCACGAGGAAGTGCTGACATCCACCCTCCAGGGCACAGCCACCTTTCTGGGAGCCGTCTGTCTCTGCATTTTTCCTTCAGAGCAGTGTATGAGTGTCTGCATTGAACATTTGGTTGTTCCTTACAGCGACTGTGCTGCTAAATCCTGGGATATAAAGCACTGCACTCATTTTCTCCTTTCAGGGTGGCACCATCTTCCATTCTGCTCAGCTCACTCTGGTTTAACTCCTTTTCCTACAAGCAGGGGTTGTTTAATACTGGCCAGTCAGTCTGTAAGTCTCTTTCTCAAAACCTTTTAAACCCACAGGTCAACAGCCAGACCCAAGCACAGGGTCTCCAAAATACCCATGTTCCAGGAAGATTAAGCCCAGTAGAGGCAGCAGACCTCCTGGCAGGACCTCACCTCATCTCTGCAGTGCTATCAAAGACATGGAGCATCAAGACAATGGGTTGCTGGCTCTGCTTTCCAGGGGACCACTTGCTTTTCGCTTGCCCTGAGCATCCTTGGAATGTGCTCTTGCCATTGACAAGGAAGAGCTTTGCAGGGAACAGTAGGCTTGTGACCTTCTGCTCACCTTTCCTGCAGTGAGTGGATGCTACCAGTGCCTTTGGAAAGCCCTGGGGTTGGCTGTAGCAATACATCTACTGCAGACTAGAGCTCTGGGCAGGCACAGATTGCACCATCTAGCACAAATACATGGCCCAGATACTTTTTTTTTCTTGGAAACAAAGATATATGAGCCTTAGGACTATGTCTATCGGGCTCTGGCTTCATAGGGGTGTAGCTGTGCTGATCCAGCCAAATATGTTCCCTGTGATCTTGTGGCTTTTTTGGGAAGTACAAGGGGCAGATGACACCATCACAAGCAAACAGCACTACCTGAGCTGGTTGGGTGGGAGATGGAGATGACACATGGGATGCTGTCATACAGGAGATGCTGGGTGCGATTGTCATTGCATCCCTCGAGGCTGGGGTGAGAACCTGTCCTGAGCAGGCTGTGTGGTATGGATGTACCAGGATAAAGAGAGGGCAGCCCAAAATTTCAGCATGTGTGAGCTGTCCATGTATGTAATATATGCCTCACCACAGTCTACAGCTTCCTCCCATGGGGAAGAGAAGGAGCTGGCATTGATCTCTGTGGTGACCAGTGGACAGAATCTGAAGGAATAGCATGACATTGTGTCAGGGGAGATTTAGGTTGGATATCAGGAAAAGGTTCTTCACCCAGAAGGTGGTTGGGCACTAGAACAGGCTCCCCAGAAAAGTGGTCACAGCACCAGGTCACAGCCTGATGTATTGCAGTGTGTTTCTTATTAATAGTATGTTCTGTTATTGCCCAAGCTAATGGTTTAGTCCAAAACAATACCCTCCCACCCACCTTGTCAATCTATCCTAAACTATCTGTCAATCCTGCTTTGTGCCAGCCCCCTGCTTGGAATTTCTCTTTGTAAATCCCCTAAAACTCCACATCTCATTAGTCCCTGTGACCCAGTTTTCCCCCCTACCTCTCTCATTGGACAATGCCTTTGTAAATGCAACCCTTTATCCCTCTTCAGAATTTCTCCAATTTGCTAATAATTTGTACCTTTCCCTTGAACCTCTCCCGTATTTAAGTTGTTGCACCTTCACCATTTTTGTCTTTTGCCCTGCGGATTCCCCAAAGTAACCAATCCTTTTTATCCTACGCAAAAGACCTCCCCCTACTCCTTGCCTCCTTTCAACGCAATCTGACAGCCAAAAGGCCATGGAGCAATAGCGAGAGACACATCTAAGGCCTCCTGTTCCCAGAGTGTGACCCATTGTAGGCACAGGATTGTAGTGGCAAAATGAGTGCAGCTCTGGCCGCTATGTCACTGATGGTGTTCAGGAAGCATTTAGACAACACTCTTAGGTGCATGGTGTGATTCTTGGGCTGTCTTGTGCAGGGCAAGGAGATGGACTAGATAATCCTTTGTCATTGCCTTCCAACTCAGTACATTCTATGACTCTATGATTCTATGCCAGGATACAAATTGCCTTATTCATGAAGAAAAAACATATATTTAACCTTTCACCCACCATCACGGCTCCCATCTCCAATTAAGGCATTCCCAAGCCTTTGAGGATGATAAAAGCAATAAAGGAGGCAAAAAGTAATTGGGAAAAGGTCAAGGGCTGTGAAACTTTCTCCCCTATTAGCTGCACTTGCATACAACCTGCCAGGCTCTTTGGTCTTTCAGAGATAACCCTGGGGTTACACACTCAGGAGCTCAGTCTGTCTGAGCCTGCCAGCACCTCCCAGCTTCAGTGAAAGCCCCAAACCCAGGCAGCCTCTAGGGCAGAGCACAGCACAGACCAGCAGGAGTTCTAGAGGCCATGGTAAATAACTGTGGCTTATTAGAACAGCCCCAGCATGGCAGCAAAAGGTAAAACAGCAGGAGTGAGACTTAGGTCTTGCAGGACTACCATGAAATCAGCTACCAGATGTTTCCTCGAGTATATCTGTCTACCTCTGGAGGAAGGGATGAAGTAAGATGCTCAGTCTCAGTGCAGACACCTGGAGTCTGGAGTTAGGTAGCTGCTGCTGAGTCATAGCAGCCCAGCAGGGCACAAATATGTACCACCTACCACAGGGGAGCCTCAGGACCTTTCTGCAGATCCCCTGCACCATCTCAGCCCTACCACTGGGCAAAGGGCAAAGGGCAAAGCAGAAGGACTTCTCCCATCAGCTCAGCCCTGGGCAGAGTTAAGGTGATTTAGTCTGAAATTCCTTAATGCTTCATTTCTAGCTTTTGGCCATACTCAGTTTCCTGCACTTCTGTGGAGGTAGCAAAGATTTCTACTGCTTCATTCAGCCCTTGTTTCACTTTGGTCTTGAACACTACTACATGGGGAAGAGAGAATGGAAGCCAAGTGGGCCAGGAGCAGATATACATGCTGGCATACTGTTTGCGGTTGGTTTCCCAAAAATTTGAGTTTGTGGATAGGATTGATGGAAGAAAATTTTCAGCATGTTTACATTTCATCTTTGCCAGCCTTTCAGCCTTTGTCAAGCTGGGGCTCCCACGTTCCTCTTGCTTTTGCAAGAAGGGAAATACGGGTTTCTGCTGCCATCCTCCAGGCCTGCCTAGAGGAAAAGTCTAGGTTAGACTAAACTCTGTGGTGACGGAGAGCCTGAGGAAAGGGCTGCACAGAGGCACTTGCTTAAGGTACAGCTGCTTGTGCCTGAAGTGGATTGGCAGCAACCTCCCAGGAAGTCCAGACAGCCAGGGAAAAGGAAATCTTGCAGATCCCAGAGGGATGACAGAGAAGCCACAGTGCTGCTTCTGGAAGGCATTTGCTCACCATGTTTGTTTGAAGCCTGGAGCTAAGACTGAACTGATCAGACATGAGCCCTCTGCACCCCAAAGAGCACCCACCACCAGCACAGGGGACTTGGCAACAATACCCATGGAGCACACATCTTTGTGGGCTACAACTGCTCACTGTGAGCACCCACTGGCTTTTTCCTCCAAGCCAAATCCAGGCTGAGACTGAAAGGCATTAACAACTAAAAAAATTAGAGAGAGCTTGAATATCCTTTTTCACAAGGTGGAAGGATTAGCAAGATAAAGACAAGGTTTACTTATAGATTAAATAATAGTCTCCAATACTCACATGGCACATGGTAGCTGGCTGCCACATTGTTTGATGCTGGGCTTATCTAGCATGCTGCTCCTGGATGCCAGCCCATGCCTGTCTCTTGCAGTCTGTAGCTTGCCTGAGAAAGGAGTTTGCCTTACTTTGTGCTGGGACCCATGGATCAAGATATCTCAGACAACCCAGTAAAAGAACTCAGGAAAGTTCAGGAGCTTCTTTTGGATGATCTTTGGTCACTGTCAGACCAGGTCATTGAAAAAGAAACTGGGTCACAATCTCTGGTAAAAGAAAAACCCATCCAGCTTAGGAACAGCAAACGATGAGGGAGCCTCCAGGCACTGCTCCATGTTTTGGAGCTAAAATCTGACTTTGATCTGCCCCTGAATTTACACCTGGCTCTAATGGCAATGTCTGGACTGGCTTTGGGTCAGACACTTCAGTCCGAATTCCGGATTGCCTGTAGACAGGATGATTATAAACACCACCGCAGAGACCTGTGAGACACGGAAATGTAGGAAAACCATCTTTCCCCCTCCCCTTGTGATGTTCCCCAAACTAGGCCAACAGAAAAGCAACTCATGGTGAGAATGCTATGGCTGGCTGTATCTCCAAAACCTCAGCCAAGGAGGCAAAGATTGAGGCTGGGGAACTTGGAAGGGCAGCAGGGATGGCTGTGCCTCATCATAGTCCTGGGACATCCCAGAAGGAAGCCAGGGAGGGCTGTGCACCTTCTGGAGCCCTATCATGGTGGCCAGGCTTGGGGACCTCTTAGATGACACTGACAGCAGTGTTTTTGCAATTGACATATGGGGCACATGCCACATAATTTGAAGGGCTGTGTGGTGTGCATGGCTGGGCAGGCAAGACCACTCTTCATCACTCAAAGTCCCATAGAGGCTGCTCAAGCTCTGGCAACTGCTGGGGAAAATGCTCCTGCAGCTCTGTGTAGGGCAGGCCAAGGGTAATCTCCACAGTGCCTCTGAGACAGCACATATCACTCGCCTAATGTAAGTCTCCTTGGGAGTGAAATGTAACACTGAATGTGCAGGGCAGGAGTCATCTCCTTGAATACCAAGCCCCACTGCCCCAGCCCATGTATCCATATGAGGCATTCCCCAGCTGCTCTTATCCCTATTTCAGGACCACTTGCATTCCTGGCTCTTATCAGGCTTTTTGAGCCCTCGAGCTCAAATGCCACTAGCCCACATCTGGGCTCTTCCCTGTCGAGGCACTGAGCCAGCTGCACAGAAGTTGGGGTGCCAGTGTTGACAAAAGGGCAGCTTTTGGATGATAATTTGGTTTTTTGTTCAGAGAATCACAGAAATCATAGACTCTTAGGCTGGTACTTCTCGTGGTCCTGTGTATTATCAAGCAGAGACATATTTCACCTGCCACAGGGCAGGCATCTTTGAGTTTTATGCCAGTGGTGCTCACCAGTGCCTTTGCTGCTTGTCCCAACTCTCCTAGTACAGGGGGGGTGGAGTTACCAGAACTTCCTGGGTTCCCCAACTGAAGTATGTAGATGGGGAAGCATCAGAATGCCTGTCACTACTTGTCTTCACAGGTGATTTCACACTATTTGAAAAACCCAAGGGTTCACTGAAAAACTGCCAGTTCAGCTTATGGCCAAACTTACCAGAAGGGTGCTGTTAATTTATTGGCTCCCTAGCAGTACAGCAGTACAAGTCCCTTGGTACTTTTAACATCAAATGGTCTTGTTTTTGATTGTCTGATCACCAAAATAAGAGAATATGGCTTTCACCTTCCAAGTGTAACATTCAGAGGATATTAAAAGACATGGAAATGTGGTGCTCAGGTTCATGGTGTAGTGCTGGATTTGGCACTGCTGGCTTAAGTGTTGGACTTCACAATCTTAAAGATTTTTTCCCATCTCAACAATTCCGTGATTCTACACAGGAGCCCTCAGGTAGGGAGGAGTTGGGCAGTCTTGCTCTTTGCTCTGCATCTGTCCCCCTCTCCCCATAGAATTTTGCTTTCTGTGAAGATTTCTAGGGCGAAATTCCAATATACCTGTGACACTGAATAAGCTTTTTTGTGAAACCTTAAGCTCAAGTGTTGCCCATCTCTTCCCTCACCGTGTCTGGGAGAGAGCTATGGCAGATGCCTGAGGAAAAGAAATGCTGGGCAAGCCTGTAGTGATTTCTCCTCTGATTACTTTCCCAGCCAGGTTGATTTGCATGCAGATCGAGGATCTCCTGGAAAGGTGGGAGTGTCTTTGCAGGCAACAGCGGTGTTTTTGATTCTGTGAATATGTCTGGTCTCTTTTTGAATTCACATCAGTTTTTAGTATCCACAAGGTATTGTGACAGGGAGTGGCACATTTGATGTACACTTCCTTTACAAGGAAAAAATAAGAGTGGTCTCTTGATAGCAGCTGATGGGTTGACAGGATCCCTGATATGATCTTCATTCATGTAGAATTCACTTCATTCAGAGTGAGTAGTGAAACAAACCAGCCAAACTTACTTAAGACTGCCATGCAGATAGCAGATGAACATGTTGTGGGGATCAGTGGTAGCCAGCAGGAGCCCCTCTGGTCTGCAGCAGGAGCTAAAGCAGGCAGGAAATCTTAGAGGCGCAAGAGTCACACTGTGCACTGAGGGCAAAGGTCTGTGAGCCACTTCACTTGTGCACAGCCTGTAGAGAGGCTTACTTGCTTCATGCAGAATAAGATATCTCTATATTAGTTAGGGATGCATGTGTTTACCTTAGACTAGGATATCTTGCTGGATATTAAATGACACTGGATATTAAATGTGGCATCTTGCTGGATATTAAATGTTACATTAAAAGCCATGCTGATACATGAATTCTCCATGTCTTATCTGCCTCTCATCATTCTGTATTTGCTCACTGTAGCATATACTCTTAATTTTAAGCACTGTGGGTTCCTATGAGAGCATTGCTCCACTGAGATGGGTCTGTGAACTACCGCAGACCACATCGGGGGACTCAGTAGTCATCAATGCTTTCAGAGGGCAACAGTTTCAAACGGGGGAATATAATCATACAATAATGGATGGGTATGTGTGGAATGGTCCTCTGGAGGCATCTGTTCCATCCTCACTCCTTGTGAGAGGGACACTCAGTCAGCTCAGGATGTTTGGGCCAAGGCAAGATTGGCTCCCAAGGATGGAGCCACCACCACCTCTCTGGTCCATGTACTGCCATCCCATTGTTGTGGAGCAGTGGTTTCCACCTGTCTCATCATAGGTCCCTGTGTTGCAGAAGTGCCTGCTGGCTCTTATCTTTTCATTGGGCACTTCTGAGAAGGTCTGGCGCTGCATTCACTGTCTACCTCTCACACAGTGGAAGATACACCTAGGGCACTATTTGTTGTTTCTCCTCTGGGCTGAAGAAGCCCATCTCCCTTGGTGTCTCCTTACATGCCATGTGCTCCAGTCTGGTGGCAGCCACCAGGCTGAAACCTGTCACCATTTATCTCACCCTGGGGACATAAACTGGGTACAGTGCTCCACATACAGCCTTGGCAGTACCTGGCAGCAGGGAACACAGCCCTGACAATGATTTAAGTGACTTGCACTTCAGAATGACATACGGAGAAAGCAATTAAACCTGCTGTCCATATTACAACCATGATGTCTAATCATAAGACAATAACATACTCATAAGGGAGAATGAGCTGCAAAACAAAGGAAGTCCGCTCAATAAATAGGATGTGTGGTCATGCAGATAAGAAATGCTGGGGGCCAGCAGCACTGCAGTAGGCCGTGGTCAGACTATGCACTGCAGCATCCATACCAGATGGGGACATTTCTGGCTTTGCAATATTGCTGTCAAGCATCCTCCCCTCCCCGAGGCACCTGCTTCCAACCCTTTATCAAGAGATTTATTGCAATTACATTATTCAACTTTAGAAATTACAGATTTCTTTGCACTTAAGTCTTAATTTGAAATTCATGCTTTATATTTTTCATTATGAATTGTATGTTGTAATTATGTACAAGCATTTTTATTACTATATAATAGATAAATATGTATTTTCATATTTGGAGGTGTCAAACGGAACATATACCCACCCCTCCATTACCCAGACTACAAGGCAGCAATAAACCAGGAGTACTGATGAACTTGTCCCACAGTCAATGGGAGACCTGAGGTTGTGAGCAGCCAATCACTCACACACTGAGCCAGTTCCACGATCAAAGCCCTTGGGTTAACCAGGGGACACTGGTTGCTATTTATAGCTGCTCTAGCTCATGTTTAAGCAGAGGCTTTAAAAATCTTGCAGGCAGGTTGGGTACCAGGGTAGCTCTGTCCCACACATGGTTCCCTGGACAGGAACTGTGCAAAGCCCCAGTCATACTGTTGCACAGGCTGGATCAGCCCTGGCTGCCAGGGAAGCCACAAGCAGTTTGGGCTAAGCTGTTAATCAAACAGTACTTGGTTATTTAATTTGATTGAGCTAACTCTACCCACTTCTTGGAGGACCTAAGCAAATTCCTTACTTGAGCAAACCCTACCACAGGCACAACTCTAGAATCTGTGGGACCAAAGGCTTTAAAGGTTGTCCCAAAGCTGTCAAACAGCTCAAAACCAGCTCACATCAGCCACAATCTGAAGTGCATTAGGCATTATTAAGACTCCCAAGGAGAATCCATCCAACAGAGGGATGGGAACCAACCAGACCTTGTGGGAGGCAAAGTGAGAAGACTGGACTTGAGTAATTTCTAGACTAAGCAATCAAAGAGAGCTGAGAAAGTTGCCAGGGTTTGAAGTGGGTCATTGCTCTGTGGGTCAGCCAGCTTAGATATACAGCCCATCTCCAGGATGTGACAGCAACTTCCTGTCTCTGGGATGTGCTCTTGAGGAGATCCAAAATGCTCTGAGTCTCAGATGAAAAGGTTACAGCAACCAGCCTCAGAAAATAGTGTTTGGTGTTTTCTGGGTTGTTGTCTCATTGGGAGCCCGAATATCACAGAAGACTTTGTATTCTGAAGTAATCCTTCAATGAATGGAAATAATTAGTGCAGAGTATTTGGTAGTGTCTGCAGTTTTTCAGCACTGCACTATGAGTTTTGATGGAGTTGTACTGCACAAAATTGGACTAATGCAGTGGGGGTCAAAGTAGTTTTGAAAAATTAGGAAAGATGGCCTATTGCGGCACTTGGCTTTCGGGCAAAAACACCTAAGTTATCACTGCAGTTCTGGAGGTGAAAAAAAATCAAAACCCAAGGTATTTAGCTGCTATGCACTATTTCACCTCTTCTAGATTTCTTTCTCCTTTATTAGGAGTAGATAAGTCAGCAAATTTAATTCCCAGCCTATTTGTGGCAACTTCCAGAACCATAATATTTATTTTAACTTCATGATTTTCCTGCAGCACTCAGCTATTGCTGTTTTTTACAGTTTTGCTGGTGCCATTGAATTCAAATCACTATAAGCTGGTCTCCTATTTACAAAGCCAAAGACCTTCTCTTTTCCCACTTGCTCTGTCTGCACCATCTTGACTTGCTTTCCAGCACTTTAACTCCTATTCAGTATTCGGTAGCATTCAGGGAAACTTGAGGGGCACCACATAGTTTGTCTTACTTTTGGGAGGAGGTTGCATTTTCTTTACTCTGGTTTTCAGCCTCAGCAGGGTCCCAGTAGCTGCTGATGAAGGGAAGGTGGGTAGATCAGTAATAAGAGATGAGCAAAGACTAGAGGAGGACAGATAAAAATGGTCACAGCCTCCGTGGGCTTGGGACATGAGCTATTCCCATCTGTCAGCACTGGAACACTGCTTCCTATACCACTCAATGGCCTGACTCCCTCCTCCCCAACCAGAAACAGAGGCAGCCTCCCTATGAATAGCTAGCCTGCTTTCCAGATCCCGTTAGAGTTATTCCTACCCTGGGTCTGCCTCTTGTCTGCAGGCACATTTCCTAAATTCTGCTTCATCCAATCCAAGTTTAGAAGTCCTTGCTGTGGTGCAAAGTCGCTGTGCATAATCCTGTGAGATGGAGATGAGATTAGATGGATTTTGTAAGATCAGACAGAGAGAGAGCTGTCTCTGCAGGATCCTAAGTACTCAGGAGACGAGGCAATGCCAAGGTACCTGCAGACACTGGAGGCATTTGTATGCTCCAAAACTGGGATCTCAAATGACCTACTTTGTAGCATATATTGGGCAACTTCAGAAGTACATGATCCCCAGAGAGGGGTAATTTTTGCTAGCAGTTAGTTTCTGCAAGAAGGAAATTTCAAGATTCTGGTTAATTGGATAAAAATCCTTTAATAACTTCTGCCCACACGAGATTAGATGAAAACTCCCAAATAAAAAGACCAGGTTACACTTGAAAAACATTTTCAAGAATTGCAAAGGCTGATGGCTGGAGTAGCTTCAACCGACCTTCCCCAGCACCATAAGCTTTTGCCTTTACCACTGACATTGCCTCTGGCACTTGCTCAGGATACTGTTTAAAAGTCAGGCATCTTGTTCCTGCTGATTTTCAGACTCTCTCTATAGTGAATGCACAAAGATAGGCAGGTCCAGAAAGCAACAGATCCCATCTTTCATCGACACTAATCTTCAGATGAGACAAAATGCTTCATGGAGTGATGGACCACCAGAGAGCCTGGATACTCAGAGAAGCTCAGCTGAAGGATATGAACCCCTGAAAGAAGGTTATTATATTTATCGTCAAGAACTACATACACTCATCAGACTGGCTTTTTCTCTCCCAGCCTTCATCAGCATACAAGTGGCCTTCAGGCTTTCAGCCTCTTGCACAAAGATAAGCCCTCTGAGTCCCTAAGCCTGGGTACATACAAGTTCCCAAGACAACTGCTCCACAAAATAAGGTTTGCAAACTTTGTAGGGTACCAAAGTTAAAATGTATATTGGTTCACCATAACTTATGCATCTAGGGCAGGTTCAAGTTCAGGCAGTTGGATACCTGTATAGTATAAAAAGGGCAAGCTGTCAATGCAGCTGGGTTGATTCAGCCTGCCTGAGAGGAGCTGAGCATCTCTCTGGATTTGCAATCACATCAGTGAATCCACTGAAACAGCCCAAATTCCTTTTCATACTCTCGCCACTCCAGCCCAGCCCTTGCTGTCTCTCTCCTGCAGGAGCACATGGGGAATTTGGAGGATTTGAAGTTTTAGTCCAAGCAGTATCTTTATGCTCCTTTCTTCCTTATGTTTACAGCAGGAGTTATCATTCTCTTCCCTCAGGGACTCACCCTTTCTTGGGTCCCAATCTCTGGGGAAAAGATTTTTTTAGCTTGGTACCCAGCCTCACCTTAGCACTGATACAACATTTTCAACAAGCACATCGTATGCCAGGCCAAGGACTCCTCTCTTTGTTGTTCCTGTCTGCCTGTCATTTGGGTTTCTCTAATGTCTCCATGTGCTGCCCTTTGAGCTCTTCCTTTTCTGAAATCCCATTCCCCTTTTTCTCTCTAAGTAGCAGATTTCCTTAAAGCATTTGTTGAGGCTAAATTGCCTTCATTCATTCCCCCATAATTTCCCTTTCTTTGCAATGGTTTTAAAGGTTTTTTCTTGTTGGGCATTTTGATATTAAGAACCATAGTTTCGTAATACCTAGTCTTTCTCTACAGCACACTGTACCCAGGCCAGGCTTTCTATCTGGCCCCACACCATCTTTGCTGTGCATATTGGCCTGGAAGGGCAGGTGCCATGGTCTTCAGTGGGCAGAGTACACATTCCTTGGGGTGTTTGACCATGGGTGCACACGAGATCCAAAGGGAGCCATGCCAAGATAAACACCCCACTTTGGGCCTACAGCCAGTATATTGAAGCAACTCCTCATTTCTGGACAGGAGAAGCAGTGGGGCCTCTGCCCTGGAGCACAGCTCCCCAAAACACAGTCAAGAGCCTTAGCCAAGAGTGGGACTTCGTTTGATACTGGGGCACATTGAATGGTCTTTGCTTAATTGCCTGGGACAGATACAGGAGTTTGAGACCTATGGAAAAAAAAAGGGAAATCTCATCACCCAGCGGGACTTCTCAAGTCTGTCCTTTGGTGAAGCTGTGTTTGCTGCGACAGTAGAGAAGCCAGACTGAGGCCTGGGAGCAAAAGGACTTCCCAAACAACACATCAGGCTTCAGCACACACTTACAGATGATGGTGAGAGTTACCAAGCTGACTGCAGTTACAAAGTTGATGGTGAGGGAATCCATGTTTCCTACATCTTTCTGTCACATTAGCCATAGCCGGCCAAGGGGCTATCAGCGCTGGCTGGCCAGCAAGAGCAGACAGTGATAGGTGGGTGCTGGCCAGCTGGCCTCTGCAGCCAAGCCCTGCTCTGCTTTTAGTCAGCAAGGATGCTCACTGGGACTCTCCCCATCAGCTGTTTCTCATGAAAGCTAAAAGGGGTAGGAAGGGACTGCTGATTTGGGAGAGGGCATGAGATGTGGGATGGGGTGCCCCATGGCAGCAGCCCCTGCACAGCTCCCTATTACATCAACCACTCCACTGGTTTACAGCCCTCGCCCTTGAGCCTTGTCCCTGCAGCCTGATGTAGTGTGGACACATTGCACAACAGTCTTGGCCCCTCTCCCCTTTCCTGTCTGGGCTGCCCATTGGCTGGCTTCTGGGAAGCTGAGCTGTTGCAGCAGCCTGCAGATTCTTAACATGGAGGAGAAGATGCTCCATCCACCCATGTCTCCAGCAGGGCACTGAGGAGGTGGCAAGACCAGGAAGGGTCCCCAAGGACCTACTCAAGCCTGCTAGTAGATTGGCTCTTGAGGGAGCATGGCAGGGGAAGGAGGGCCCCTCTGGAGGGTAGGAAAACCTTAGCCTCCCCTCAGGCAGCAAACCAGCAGGGCTGCATCCTAGAGGTGCAGGAGTCATCATGTCCTGTACCAGAATATGCTAGGGTAAATACCCATTGAATGAGGAAGAAAAGCCAAGTGAGATATGATGGGAGAGTGGGACCCTCTTTCCAGAGTTGTCTGTCATGGATGGGACTAGTTTTACAACACTCCCCCAGAGAGAAGCAATGTGTAGCCTCTTCCTCATGCCAGGGAGCAAGCTCTTCTCATCTCTCTGCAAAGCAGGAGGGGTGTGGGGAAAGCTGTGGGGAAATCACAAAGATCACTGCGCAAGGCCTAGCAGTGAGCTAAATATAGCCACTATCTCAGCTTCCCAGAGATAAGAGCCTGTGTCCACAGTCTGCCACAATGCCCTGCCCAGACATCCACCTACCTTTGCTTCAGGACAAACACTGAGCCACAGTTGTGCAACACCCTGCCCCGCTCACAGCAAACAGGGGCAGAAATGCACCCTGAGCCACCTCATGTGCATTCTATGCCTGGTGCTGTGGACTGGCTGGGCAAAGCCCACACAGCACAGAGGTGAACCAGCATCTCCCTTGGCACTTCCATGGTGCCGAGCTGCCAGCAACCATAGTGACAAGTGTGAGTCAGGTCGGGACTTCCACCAGTTTTGGGGCTTATCCCATTAAGTCCACCACTTCCACCCAAACCTCTGCACCGGTGATGCTGAGCCAGGGTGCAGTGGCTCTGCCTGGAGAAGGGGAGGCAGCACTGGAGGGGGTCGATGGGTCATGGCCACTTTATCCCATGTGTGTCTCCTGGGAAAATCTGAACATGGGTCCTTTCATTTCTACTGTAAACCCTGTCATTAAGTAACACACACTAAAATCCCACCATACCCTCAGCACCTGAAAAATTATTGTAAATCTGCAGTACTCCTGCAATGGGTACATCTTTCAGCTCTCTCCCCAACTTTAAGTACTACCACTGCTTTTATCAGAAAAGAGTTCATGAAACAAAAAAAAAGCATTTTTCCCCCAACAAAACCCTTTTGCCTTGCAGAGCAATAAGTTTATTAAATGGCAGCTTCCAGCAGGAAGTCTCCAGCTTTAACAATAGCTGTCTGTGTTTCCACAAGTTAATGGTAAACAAATGTTGGCACTTCAATCCTGCTTTTCTGGTTTGTAAGGAAGGTGAGAGAGAGCAGAATTGCTTGCAGCTGTGCAGTTAGAGGCCAGATGTGGCACAAAAAGTATCCCCACTGCTACCATGGGGAGAATGTAAATGCACCATCCCTGCTTTCCAGCAGGCTTTACAGCCTCTGCTGCTTTGCCATGGAGGCAGCATTTGTCCACAGAGCCACTCCCCTGACAGGGAGGCCAGCTCCATGCACACTTTCCAAATTATTGAAGACACTGGGCTCTGTGCTGACATGGACTCAGGAGCAGCACAAAGGAGCAGAAATGGGAACCGGAGATGGGAGGATACTTGGGAAGACCCCTTGGCCCAGCTGGCCCTGCAAAGTGGTCTATGACAGAGCATCGACTCACCTGGCAGAAGTTTTCAGGATGCTGGAAACACCTTTCCAATTCTGCACATATGCTGGATAGGGATTTCCATGGAGCTGATCTCTTTGTCAGCCAGGCCCTTGTTGGTGTTTTTTTTCCTCATAGATGGAAGCCACCTCTACAAAAAAGGGCTTTTTTTTTTCCACTGCACATCGTAAATATTGTTTGGAAAGAAGATTTTTGAGTATCCTCTGGAGATTTCTCCCCAGGCCCAGCACAGCCCTGGCACTGTGGCCACAAGATGTAAATGTGAGAATTACCCTCCTCCCCACCTGGCCCTGAGCACCCAAACATCCCGGGCCAGCTCAGACAAGTAGATTGGTGCCCCAAAAATGCTTTCCTCAAGAGCACATTCCCATCGATTTAGCTGCTTACTTGTGGCACCTGGAAAGCCTACTCTGCCCTTCTCAGTTTTGGGCCCTCAATTCAGAAAGGACACTGAGGTGCTGGAGTGGGTCTAGAGAAGGGCAACAAGGCAGGTGATGGGTCTGGAGCACAAGTTCTTTGAGGAACGGCTGAGGGAGCTGAGGTCTTTAGTCCAGAGAAAAGAAGGCTCAGGGGAGATCTTAATCACTGTCCACAAGTACCTGAAAGGAGCCTCTTCTCCTAGGTAACCAGTGACAGGACAAGAGGACATAGTCTTAAGCTGCAGCAGGAGAGCTTTAGGTTAGACATTAGAAGGAATTTATTCACAGAAAGGGTGGTTAGACATTGAAATGGGCTGCCCAGGGAGTTGGTGGAATCACTCTTCCCAAGGTGTTTAAGGAAAGACTGGACCTGGCATTTAGTGCTATGGTTTAGTTGACATTATGGTGTTCAGTCACAGGTTGGACTCAATGATCTGAGGTCATTTCCAGCCAAATTGATTCTGGACACACAAGGACAGCAACCTGGAGCAGGTACCGACGGACAGGGAGGGACTGGGCGTAGCTGACGCCCGACACTAAGCTTGTCACTTCTACCACAACGAGCTTGCCCAGCCGCGCAGGGAGTGGCGGGGCTGCTCGGCGAGGTTCCCCCTCACGGGGGCCCCGACGCTGCTCAGGGAGCTCCCCCGACAGAAGGGACCCCCACCCTTGCACAGCCCCTCAGGCCCCGATGGCCACCGCGACCCCGCCCACCGGGCCGGTCCCGCCCCCTCGTGTGCCAGGCGCCCGCGCTCGGAGCGCGCTGATTGGCTGCAGCTGAGTGGGGCAGGGCCGGGCGCCCTTAAGAGGTCGGCCCGGGGGCCCAAACGATGTGAGGCGGTGCTGCTGGATCGGTCCCATGCACTGCACCAGGTACGGGCGCGCTGGCCCCGTCCGCCGCGACCCCCGGCACTGACCCTGCTGCCCCCTCCTTCACCTTCCCCTGCTCGGGATCGCAGCCTCCTCGTGTGTGCGGGGTCGATTCTGGCGCTCCCCGCTGCGGTGCCGTTCCTGGGGGAAAACGGGCTCCTGCGGTTTGGCTCCTTCAGCCCTCCGGCTTAGCTCCAGGGCGGCAGGGCTACCCCTCCGCGAGGCTCTCTTCTGCCGCCTCTCACGGTCTGGGCGGCGGGGCTGGGCTGGTGTTGCGAGGTGGGCGGGCTGTAGCGAGTGAACACCGCCCGGGTAGGCGCCTGTGGTAAGCGGGCTGCGCCCGCGGGGTGGTCCGGTCTGCCCTGGATTGGGGTGGAGGACGGGGCGCGGAGCGTCCGAGCGCTCCTTCAGCCTTGTTACGGCAGTGTGTCACGGCTGTGGACTTTGGCTCGGCAAGTGCTGCATGCCCAGCCCTGTGCAAGGGGTCACCTATCCCCGGGTAGCGTGGGAAGCAGAGCGGAGGTAGCCGAAGGGGTTCGACAATGGAGGTATAAGTAATTCCTTGGCTCTGGCTTAATTCTCCTTTGTAGAATGACAGGAGGGAGGAATGCGTGGCGACAGACATCCTTTTCTGGAGAGGGTAAAGCTTCCGGAAGAAGTCTGGAGGCAGAGTCAAGTTTGTTCTCGTTTTAAGGGGTGAGGGAAAGAAATTGGCCCCTCTACCTGCATTGGGCTCCCTGCCTTGCACTTTTTGCTTCCTGGAGCTTAATTTCTTGAATAAGCTTTCAAAACTGTATTCTTGCTTCCGCCTTCAAAGTTTCTGAAGTTTGAGACAAACCTCCTCAGCTCCAAAAGGGGAAAGCTGTCTCTGTCTGAGAGCTGGGCATCAGCAGACTCTCCAGTGCAGAAAAAGTCGTCTGGGATATCAAATGAACTGGCTGTTCATAAAACCACAGGGCTCATCTCAAAGTTGGTTATGAAAAGCTCTTGCTACAGTTTTAGTTAGCTTGGAAAAAAGCTCCAAGTTATGCAGCTGGGCTGGATCTTTTATGCCTCTGCATTTTAAAACTGAATAACCAAGGCTTACTATGGAACCTGACTTCTCAGAAATCACAGGAATTCAGCTGAATAAATTTTCCTGGGAAAAGATGCAATGCAGATGAAACTGACCCAAGTAAGAGGAAGCATTGGAAGCTGCATTAATTTAAAGGAGGAAATTACCTGTAGAAAGTGTATATGAACAAAAACTTGGCAAAACCAGGTAGGGATGAGCAGAATAGCATTAGCAGACAGGTGGATCTGAGGTGTCTGTCTTGTGCAGCTACCCTTGAAAGAAGGCACTGCAGAAGGAGTTGGCTGGTGGGTGTGTTGAGATGCAAGCCTTAGCACACGTGCGCTGAATAAACAGATACCCTTGCTAAGTGGATGCTGTGGAAGCCTGCTCAGACCTGCTGTGTTGGTGTTACAGGGTGGGAAGTTAAAGTACTGACTTAGAGTGTGGCTCTTGCTTTTTCTTGGCACAGGAGCAGCAGTCAAGTACTAGAGCTGGCTGTCCGTGACTTTGGCAGCCAGAACTCTTGCTGCATCACAAGGAAGTGGTCACTGCTACTGTTGCTGCCTCATCCCACTCTGTGTGGTGGGAGCAGCTTTGGACTTTGGCCTGCAGCCAAACAGGATATTTATTAAGGGAATACTCTGTTTAAAGTCAGCTGCAATACAGTTGACTTAAGGGAGATGTGTGTGATAAATCCATCTAGTGGTTTATCCAGGGCCAGGCCAAAGAGAGTCTGCCAAAAGCATCCATCTGAATGTCAGTGTAAGGGCAGGAGCAATAGGTGCAGTGTTCTGAGAGCTGCCTGGCTGCAGTGTCAATTCCAGGGCTACGTCTGGCAAAGTGCCCTACAATGGATGCATGGAGAGAGATGGTGCTGCATCCCTGGAGGAATGGCCTGGGTGCTGGAGGAGGGGCACATGGCCCATGCCTTTTGCGAGCAGGACTTGCTTCCAATGCCTCAGTGAACCTCAAGTAGGTGAGTTGTGTTTGGCAAAGCCCTGTGGCTGTATGGATGTTTTCCAGGGGCTTAGCACAAACCCTATGGAGGCTTGAGGTACAGACTCTCCTGGAGGTAAACTGGCTGATGTGCCTTCTGAGCTAATGTTTGTTTTAAAGTGGAGTAGAGGGAAGAAAGCTCCAGAGCAGTGTTGGCTAAGCCTGTGCCCTGCTGCTGTGTCAGACTGTTGATGTCTTTACAATACTATGTGGTGGCACTTTGGATGGAGCAGTTCTGGAGGACAGTGATGAGCAAAGTGTGTAGTTCAACTGAACGAGTGCTTTTTGGCTAACATCTGGAGCTTTATGAAAGATGAAGTCAGTTGCATATGGCAGCTTGTGACAAACTGAGTTCTTATCCTACAAAAGTCTGTTAAGCCCTGGGGAGAATCTCTCCTGGAGGGAGGAAAGCACAGCAGGAATACTTCTTTACATAGCATTGAAATTTGATAATCTGGAGGTTTTGTGAGTATTGGCAGGACTGAGCCACGGGCTTTGCTTTGGATTGCAAATGCTCTGGAGCCTGCTATTGCTAGCTTAGTAGGACAGTGTCTTCATATGTGCCTTCAAAGGACGACTCTGTCCCTGTAGCAGTTGGAAGAGGTGTTCAAGGGCACAACAGGCTCTGGTCCTGCCACTTCTGCAGCGTGTTTCACCATGTCTGTAAATCACACCATGCAAGTACCTGCCTTTAATTGAGAAGCAAGCTTATTTGGGATGGCTGGGGGGAAGTCATATTTCAACTGTCTGACAAAATTTATATTAAAGTGCTTTTCTGGCGTCAACTGACCCTTCTTCTCATCTTCCAGAGTATTAGACTATTTCCCTCACAAGCAAGCAATGGCTGTGGACGTTGCGATGCAGCTGTTCCTGTGCTCTTCACCCTTGCGAAGAGAGAAGTGTGCCTGCAAAATTGCTCCAAAGCCAAGCAAGCCACTGAGGCCCTGCATCCAGCTGAGCAGCAAGACTGCACTGCATGGACCAGAAGAGGCAGCAAACTCCTTCACACACAACAAAGCCAAGAAGAGGGTGTCATTTGCAGATAGCAGAGGCTTTGCTCTGACAATGGTGAAGGTATTCTCAGAGTTTGAAGATCCTCTAGATATTCCTTTCAACATCACAGAGCTGATAGACAACATTGTGGGTCTGACAACAGTGGAGAAGGACAGCTTTGTCCTGGATTTTGTTCCTCCATCTGTAGACTACCTGGACTTCAGAAACCGCCTCCAGACAGACTGTGTCTGTCTGGAAAACTGTATCCTAAAGGAGAAATCTATTGTGGGGACAGTGAAGGTGAAGAACCTTGCTTTTGAAAAGACAGTGAAGATCCGGATGACGTTTGACACATGGAAAAGCTTTGTAGATCACCCATGTCAGTATGTCAAGGATACATATGGAGGATCAGATCAGGACACGTTTTCCTTTGACATCAGCTTGCCTGAGGGAATTCAATCACATGAAAGAGTTGAGTTTGCCATTTCTTTTCAGTGTGATGGGAGGGTGTACTGGGACAACAACAGGGGCACAAATTACAGGATCATACGGTCAGAACTGAAGTCTGCCCAGGAAGCTGTCCGTTCCCCACAGGCTCCTGACTTTGGCAGTGCATTTGACCGGTTTGGGAGCCCTCGGTGCTCCTATGGCCTCTTTCCAGAGTGGCCCAGTTATTCAGGCTACGAGAAGCTTGGGCCCTATTATTGACCCAAGGACAAAGGCCAGGCTGACCAACTGTTGCTGGAGTGTCTGTAGGCCTTGGGACTGGTCTGAACATAGGTATATGAATAGGTGGAAGAAGTATGGCTCTGTGTAGCTTAGTATAAGCCTCCCACCAAAACCAAATGTGCAGTGTGGCAGGGGGCTTATAGTCAGAGAAGCAAATCTGGCTCTCCAGATGATCAGAGGACCAGGGACCACTCATGTCTCTTCAGCACTTCTTCTTCCTCTTCAGTAAAGATGCCAGTGTTCAGGGAAATACTGCAGTGCTTTTATTGCCTGTTCAAGCTGTGTAGTGGTGGCTGCTTTGTATTGCCTGCCTAGTGTTAAAAGGCTCTTTCAAAATATGTCCTAGTACTATATTGTTAGTGGGCTCTACTACAGCTGCTGTTTTGGGAGTGAAATGCAATGTGATGACAGGAAGTGTGGCCCTACAGCCTGCCGTATTACTCAGGAGATATGCCTGTAGGAGAGGATCTGATTTGATATGCTCAATCACTGGTTGTTACATCAGATGAGCTTGAAAATCTCTCATACCACTGGTGTTACCAAAAATAGAGATAGCTGTAGCTGTGTGGTGCTTGTAACACAGCTGTGGGTTGACACTGACTGTCTTCTTCAAAATCTTCCTTGTTTCTTTAATCACAAGTGATCAATGATGCTTTTTGCCCCCTTGATGGATGTCTGAAGTTGGCTGTGATGGACCCTGAAAATGCATTTAATTCTCTTGTGGACTGTAAACCAGAGTTTTGTGCAGCTGGAGCCCAGGGTTCTTTGCAGGAGACTCTGCTCTGGTGTTACAGGAGCTAAACACAAATGGACCCCGTGGCTGTCTATGCTATGTCCTATACAGGAAGGTGGCTGTTGCTTACCTACTGTGGTGGAAGTGCCTTGACTGAGAAAGGGGTGGTATGTGCAATCCCAGCAATGTTGTGGGATGAATAGGCTTTGGAACTGATATTGTTTTTAAGATCTGGTAATGGTTTGTTACTCTGTGCCACTGACTGCTTGACAGATAAAGGCATAGCACTGCTTGCATGTAAGGGTACTGTGGCTGTTCTGGATGAATGTGCTGGGCTTCCCTCACTACTGAAGCAGTATCTGCCAGTTTGACCTGCAAATGCCAGACTTTGCATCTCTGACCATGAAAAGCGGCTCACCCCACCTATGTAAAGAACTAGCCGTAAGGGGAGTGAGAGGTGGGGTTATCCTGACAGCACCCCTGCATGTGAGACAAATCACAGATGTGAGCCATCCCACAATTAAAGAGCTGGCTTGTCTTCTGGATGTGTGCTGAGGTGGTGAGATTGGCAGTGCCTGACAGACCTTCTTGGGTGCTAATTGAGCAGAATAACTTAATCCCTCAGCTCAAAGAGAGAGTGCTGAACAGTTTGTAGAAATAGAGGTCAAGGGAATACTACTTTTTCTAGTGCGTAAGCTTTATATAATTTTGGGTGCCTCTAGTAGCCTGTGGATGTGCTGGAAAGAAGCAACAGGCTAGACTACTTAGCTTTGTTAACATAGCTTTTAATTCTGGAGACTACTGTATAAATACTTAGAAGCTATTTTACTCTTAATGTAGAAGGGCTACTAGGATCACTCTTGGATATCAAAATAGACAGGAGCTTGAAGGAAGAATAGCTGGCCTTCAACTGCTGCTTTTTCAAGATACAGAATCAGTATACATCTTCAGTGTGCCTGGTCACTTAGTTGAGGTGGTGAATCTACTTGCTAGCCCAGAGCTCATCAGGTTTGGTTCTCTGTTCAAACAGCTTCCCAAGTCAGCCCTTAGAGCCTGCATTTGGTCTCTCTGGAAGGGACTGTTGCCTAGCTTGGCTTGGTTTTAAACTTAAAGCAAGTTTGAATCACACTGATGCTTTTTATTTATTTGGTGTATGGTGTTGATGTTGTAAGACACTGACTGTAGAAGAGTTGTGTTCTCCTGGCACCTTCTTGTGCCTGTGGAGAGCTGTTTGTGAGCCAAAACAAAGCGTGTGGGTCTGGGGTGCTGTGGATGGTGGTATCTCCTTACAGGCTTGTTTTCAGGCTGTCCATTGGGTGTGCTTAGGGAGGAATGTGGAAGATAAGCTAGAAGAGCAGTGCCATAAGTAAAAGCTACGTTGGGAACTGACTATTTGATCAATAGCAGTTTAAAAATACTACTTGTGGCCTTTCCCTCTTCATTCCCAGTGTGAACATAGAAGTGAAGGGGTTCCTCTCCTTGCTCTATGCCTGAAGTGCCTTGTAGGATGTTTTGCATGTTTGTTTTTAAAAGATATTTTTGTACACAACATTCAAGTGGAAAATGCACTTTATAATTGCCATGTAATGACTCTTTTAAAAATATGGCTGTTTTTATCTAATTGTTAAAATAAAGGTGGAACAAAAGGTTGGCTGTGTATCTTATTTAAGCACCCATGGGGCAGGGGAGGCGATTTGGACATGGATCCAGCTTTCTGTAACTGGCCATTGGTAGGGAGGAGCACACATCCACTCTGAATTCTGCTGCCCAAAACAGGAAAGAGCTGCCTATTTCTGCTGCCTTCCTGCCAACACAAATGCTTTCATTGCCTCTGTAGCCCTGGAATGGGGGAAGCCCTGATCCCTTTCTCTGTGCTCCTAGGTTTCTCCACTAATCACTGTGCTCCCGAAATACTCTTCACTCTTTCCTTGCTTGCAGTGCTAGGGACAGCCTTTTCGGGTTTCTCAGCTTTTGTTTTGGGTCAATCTCTGTTCTCCCCTTCCCCCACCCGTGCTTGATCTGGGATTAGTGCTTTACTCTGTCTGGGCTGTGTACTGGGCTGTGATGGATGCTTGGAGGGGTGTTGTGGAAGAGGGGATAGGCTCTTTTCTAATACCAGTATCAGGTGAAAGTTAGACCCTTCTTTATGTCCAAGTAATTATCTCTGTTGTCACTACAATAAGAAGCGCTATCAGGAAATATTCCCTTTGCAGAAAGGAAACAGCTGGTGTAAATGCCAGCCAAGGCCAGTTTTGGCATTTGACCTGGCTTTCACGACAAAGATTGAGCCTAGGTGATGCTATGAAGGTGTTTTATTTAAACAACTACTGAGTTGGGTGGGATTTGCTGCTTACAGATAAGGTAAAATGGAAAGCTGTGGGGGAAGGGGAGGAAGAAGTGTTTGTCTTGGTGTGTGCTGGTTTGAGTGCTCTGTAGGCCATGCTTCCCATCTTAGTGCAAAGCTTTGCAGAGAGTGAGCTTGGCCTTTGCTCTATACAGTGATAAAGCGAATACTTCTGACTGTGGCTCTTTCCAAGTCCCCTGCAGTCATAAGATTACTTTTTTAACCAGTGCAGTTCTTTTAATCAAACATACAATACAGGTCTCTTTTAAAAGGTAATTGGATTGTTTTTCTGTGGCTGCATTAAAAAAAATTAAAAGGTATTTGGGGATTTCCCTTTGCCAATCTCCCATGAGCCTGGGGCTGCTGTCCTACAGGGGCACAGTTCTGCTGAGCCACTGCTGTCACAGCAGCCTCTAGAGCACACTGGATTGCAGGTCTTGGGTACAGTGGCAAAGGCAGGATGTATGCTCCCTGCATACATCACCTGCACCTGCATCCTGGCAGAGCATGGTCCAAAATGTTGTATGAGCATCCCACGTTCTTGCTTCACACGTTTACTGGGGGGACCCATGTGGAGATGCTCTGGGGAAAAACTGCCCAGAATGAGATCATATGCAGAAGGACATGTCTCTTCCAAGTCATGGGAGTGTAAATGTGTCCAGATAGTACTTTGCTGCTGGACCAAGCTTTTCCTTGATTTTAAATGTAGCTCTTAGAGGCACTTGCAGTGGAGATCTGTGGAACAAATGCCTGCCTTGGAACTGGAAGGTAGCATAAGAGGGGAGAAAACTAACGTGTGTCATTTCCCAACAGCAGTCGACTGTTCTTCAGTTTCTTCTCCACAAAGCAGCAGCAAATGAGCCTGAGACTGTGTCTTTGGGGGAAAGTCTTTTGATCACACAGCAAGGGATAAACAGGGCTTGTGTTCCAGCATGTCCCATGGAGTTCCCTGTTGCTCTGTAGTGTCTCCATTGCTTGGACCCTGCCCTTTTCTCTCTTACACACCACGATGCTGTTTCCAGTATAGCCATCGCCCGACTCAAGCATCAGCTTGATTTCACAATGTCTTCCACAAGCTTGTGTGTGGTCACAAGGAGCAAGAAGGGCACTTGTATGTAGTGGGAGAAGGCTATGTGAGGACACAGCTCTCAGCAGCACCAAGAGTACCCTGTACCCCTGGGAACAGCACAGAGCTTTGCCAAAAAGCCAGCAGCATGGGGCTGGGTTGTGATGCTCCCAAATTCCCCTGGTGTTTCCATAGATGCTCCTACTGGGCAATTCAGCTGGCTCTAAACTATTGCAATAAATCATATTTATGTCTTTGGGGATTTTTTGATGGAACTAAGCTTCAAACCAGCTGCTCTGATCCAGCAAGGTTCTGCTGCTCTGCCTAGCCTGTCTTTATCCTCCCCCTTGGAGGGGGTACCCTGCCAAACAGTTAGCTGTCTTTAAAGACTGGTTATTGACATTTATACAAGGCTTAAAGAAACAAGGGTGTCTTTGTGGAAAAATAATTGCAGCTGGCCTGTTCCTTTGGTGCAGATAAGTCAGACCAGTCACCAGTTTAAATACTTTAGCTCCTGGAATGGAATATGGGCAGGCCCTTCCAGTCAATGCATTAGTCACAGATGTCTTCTCTGCTCTGATGCTGCTATGCAGTCTCAGGAGGAGGGAAGGCTCAAACTCCATAACTCGGGAGAAATATGTTTAAAAGGCGTAAGAAGAGGGTGAAACATGCATAAATGCCTTTATAGTTTCTACTATTTCTAGTGTGGGAATCTTGATAAGATCATGGTGATGTCTTCTACCTAATGAATCCTTGACAGGCTCAAGTGGGAGGAAGTCTCTAAGATGTTTGCTCCAAGCAAAACCACTCACAGCTAACTGAGATCACTCAAGGCCTCATCCATGTGGATGAACTCAATGCTAGAGATGCCACCACATCTCTGCCCTGTCCAAGGGCTGCACTGCTCTCCTAGGGGAAAAGTCATGGTCCTCAGGAATCAAAGGACTCTGCACAGTGTTGTATGTAGTAATAGCAAAGCACCTGATTTCTTCCAACTCCTGACCAGATTCAGGACATACCAATGTAGGGGTACAAGGTAAGCAGCCACAGGACAAAAATACTTCAGGGCTGTCAAGTCCTAATATGTGTAGTTTGGAGCAAGGGAGCAGCTGCCATATGCATACAGCAAGGTACTTACCATCCTCCAAGGCATCGTGCAGTAAAACGTAGAGCCATATTCCCAGTACAGTTGCTGGAAAAAAACCCACTGTCAAGAGTCAAAGGCCTAAATTGACCTACAGCCCACCTTCCAATCTGAGAAAAACTGAATTTTACAACCATGACCATTCTTCTTTCGCATGGTGTTCTGTTTGACACCTGTCAGGTGTTGCTTTTCCTACATTTCCCTGTTTGCTGTGATTTATTGTCATCTGAGTCACCATCAGAAATGCAGTGTTTCTTTATCCATGTGCTTGGCAGAATGTGTCCTTGATGGTGCTGCAGGCCAGGGTTCAGGGTAGCTATAGGTGATGTGGCACCTTCCACCCCTTGCGCAACAGCATGCTCGGTCACTGGGCTAGGAGATATTGGAACAGGTCTCCCTCTTGGGCTGAGGACTGTCACAGTCCAGATTTATTTTCTCCAAGAAGCTGTCTCTGAGCAGATCAGGTCATAAAAGGAGGCAAACTAAAACCAAATGAATCTACCAAACCCTCTGCTCCTCCACAGTGGCTTCAGCAGGAGAAGAATTTCACTTCAGAGGCTAGAACAATTATCTCTTGAATGCTTTATAGCCATGCAAGCAATCATAGAAGACATACTAACTTTTAAGTTGGTGGTCAACAAGATCTCTTAGACAACCAATTAATCTACACACAAATCCTTCAGTGCTTCTAAATGCCCTGCAATAACAGCCCAGTGCTGATAAACAGTAAGCCATAAAGCCAGCAGGGATGCACTCCTGGGAGTTAATAGCAGGATGACTGAGCATTTTAGTAATTTTTCCTTTTTTTACAGGACAACAATGCAGCAGCAAGGCAAGTTACAACAAACACTCAGAAATAATGCCTGGTCTGGCAGACATCCGCAGGTGAATGATCAGGCTGCAGGCCTCTCCTGAAGTGGAGAATATGGTCTCACAATGTAGGGCCTGGGACAAGCCCCTTATGCTGGGTTACACAACCTGACATCAGAAACACTTACTGTTCTTGCTTTCTGTGTGCTGCAAGGGCTAAATCTATCAAAGCTGCAGCTGGAGACAGCTTGGGAAAATCCTGCACCACATTTCAATGTCTGGGATGAAAGAGTGCCAGCATGCTTGCACATCAACTTGCCAAGCTGAGCCAGCAGAGGCTCTCAGGTTTCTTTTGTCTTTATACAATTAAGGTCACGCTCAGCATTAAAGCACTGCTCAGATCCCCAGACATTGCAGCTGCATGGCCACACTGGAGAAGGTGCAGATTCTTTGAACACCTCTAAGACATCTGTTAACTTGAGCCATGCTTTTCAAGGGGCTGGGAATTGGCTGCAGGTCACTCCTGACCAATCCCCTTGGTCTTCTATGTCTCAGCGGTCCCTTTGCTGAGTGGAGTCATTCTGGCATTCTAGCACAGCACATGCAGTTATTCATCAGCCAGCTTCCTACAGCAACGCCCCCCAGTGATGACAAAGCATCTTTCCCCATCCTGGGTAGAAAGAGCAAGGGATAAAAACAATTAACAAAATGAGAGACCTGTCAGAGTCTGGAAAAAGCACCCATCTGGCAGGATCTCACAGCTCCACCCTCAGGGAATCTGTATTCTGACAGTCAATCTTCCTACTTGAGGGAATACTCTCCTAGAATCAACCACAAGCAGAGAGACTTGTGAGCCATCTCTGTACAACTTGGCCTAGTAAGGGTCCTCCCAGCTCTGTCTCCAGCCAAATAAAAGCAAAGGCTCTTTTCTTCTGAAATATACAGGAGGTTATGAGCTAACCTGCAGCTGTATTTTCAGCTCTGACGTTGCTTTTTAGCTCTGCTGCTTGTGTTTGTGCTTGACTGCTTCCTCCTTTTTAAATTCTAGAGGTAGGTTGCCTTTTTTCCTTAACAAAGTAGGAAAAAATTTGCATATGGTCTTACAGGAAAAGATCAGATGCAATTTACAGCATCTTCCACCAAAGGAGCACTGAGAACAACTAGAATAATCAAACTCATCTGAGCTTGATTCAGTAGACAGATTTTTCCAAGGTGCAGGTGACCTATTAAGAGGAATGGGTGAGCAGTGACCAAAGTGGGTTCCCAGCTTCAGTATAGAAACAGAAAATTTTGAATCCTAGAGACATCTCTGTAATTCAAACTTTCCCACTGATTGGAGAGAATGATCTCTTCTCTGTTTGGTATGGATCAGCTCTGCGGCACAGCAGACCAAGCTGAAAATAGAGCTCCTGGGAACCAGACCACTCCAAACTGGTGCAGTTTTTAACTGTGGGAATGAAGCATCCAAATAACTTTCCTCAGGCAATACAGGGAGGAAATGTCACTAACCATGTGAAAATTGAGACCATATGCTTCTAGGGTGTTTTTTGAAAGGAATATCCTTGACAAAGCTAGAGTGACTTCAAGGCTGGTTCCCAGGTCAAACCTCGGCAGAGCAGTCCCCCCTGGTGCCAGGGATTCTCTCTTTACTCTGGTCCTTATTTTCACTGCAGCCAGTATCTATTTTTCTGCACTACCTAGTGAAAGGCTGCAAGTCCTTCAAGGCCAAGACAGAGTTTGTGTTTTTTTTGTTTGGAGAAAAATAATGATGTTCTCAGATGCCTGAGAACTGGCACTGACATCTCCCATCTGTGCATGAAGGCAACTCCTCCACAGCAGCAGCAGCCTCTCCTTCCACTTGATAGGTGTTTTCTGGACCAGAGCCATAGGTACAGGATCTATTTTCTGTTGAGCATGCAAAGAAGAGGTGGTTGCCTGGCACAGACTTGTACTTCAACAGCTATTCTGATAACACAGATGAGCTGGCCTCTGTTCTCTGCGCTTCATTCCCTGAAGAAGCAGGGTAATCATTACTTTTTCTTTCCATGAGGAAGCTGTTGGATATAACCTGGTACCTGAAAGGTTTTTTTCATTGTACAATTAGGAATTTGGGGTTCTTTCACATTCTAAAAGGTGGCATTTTGCCCTTCTTGGGAGGCCTGTCATGCAGCTCTCCATGTGCCATTAATGCAGCCACATATGCATGTGCCAGAGCCTCCCCAATGCTTTGACCTGGTTACCCCATTCTGAACAACCTTGGATACAGCACCTGCATTTCTAAAGGGCATGCACCAATGGCTGGGAATGTGGGAGAGGTCAAAGTGAGCCCTAATAAGGCAAAGCAACTAGTTATTACTAAGCTGCTATTTCTACTGCAAGAAGCCCTGGAGCAGCAAAACTGCTCATTTCATGGATGTTCATTAGCAGCATGGATAAGAGCAGCATTGATTGCAGGCTCTAATTAGATCTCTGTGACCTTTTTGGACTGGCTTTCTCCGGCATTGTGCTACTTGGAAAGGAACTTCCAGTTTCTTTTCTGAATGGTTGGGATGGCATTTCCCTATTCAGCAGATTTGGGACCACCATTCCTGTTTTCTCCATTGTGGCTCACAGAGCGCTTCCAACTTGGTGCCACAAGCCCCACACCACAGAATTAGCAAAAGCTCCACTGTTTGACCACTCCTAGTCCCTTAAGTTGGCCAGACTGTAGCTCTCTTCTTAGAACTGCATGGCCAGCCCTCCCTGCTTCGCTTAGCTTGCCAAGATATGGTTTTGTGAGTACCTTCCTCTGGTGATGACTCTGATTCTCCTGGAATCACTTTCTTAGCATGTTGTGTGCAGCTAGCCTAGAGCATTTCCAGAAGCAATGGATGCACTAAACCAGCACTAAGCATGTACTAAGGGCATGGTGGCCTACATGGAAATTATTTTTCCACTCTTGGAATGCTGGAAAACAGCCTCAGCATCCACTCTGTGAAAAACAGGGAAGAGTCAAGGGAAACATGCATAGCATGAAGGACTGGAGTTGAGATATCAACAGTCCACGTGGAAAACAGGACCCAAGGGTGTCTCTGCTTGTGGTTTCCCCTCAAATGCTGATGTGCTGGCCACAACCATTAAGCACAGCCCTGTGGTGGGCATCTTTCTTTGCCATGTTCACAGACCGTTCTTGTATCTTCTTGTGCACTGCCACTCAGCAGCGGGTAGGCAAGGGCAGAGGTGCTGGCAGCCCATCTGGGATTATGAAGCCAGAGGTACACACACCAGATGCACACACCAGATCTTGGCTGACCTGTGTGCTGAAGGAGGGTATTGGAGGAAGGAAGTTTGTACCTCTAGTTTTGAACTCAATACATCTGGTTCGGGTAGCTCGGTTTGCAAACTGCAGTTTGAGATGCAAATTGAGGTCTGGGTGGGAGCCCAGGGAGACAAGAGGCCTCAAACTGCCAACTTTTAGGATGAAAAAAGGCACAAAGATGGGTGGTGCCAGCCAGGTGAATGGACACTTGAGAGACACAGCAGGAACCAGGAATTGCTGACCTTTTTGATAACAAAGGAGATGAAGAGGGATGATGCCAGCAGAGAGGGGCCTAGGAGCAGGGACTAAGGAGGAAGAGAGAGACTTGTGTGCAGGTAGATTGTGAGGGTGTAAAATTTGTTGGGGATTGTTTGGGATCCTCCTCGAAGGCACCAGCTCCAGGTGTTTCTGTGTTACTATGCCATGAGTAAATGGAATACTCTATAATGTCTTATGGAACAAGATATCTGGGACTGCTATGGGAAACCTGGGGTCGAGCCAGTAAGAAAACCTGGTCTGGCTGTGTGTGAGTGGGGTGTGCAGGCAGTCAAGTGGGGCGCCTGTTGGGTCACTGGAGCCACCTGCTGTGAAAGGGCTTTGGTCCCAGTAGTCTGGCCTTGGGAGTCTCCTGAATGGTCAGACTGGGAACTTCCCTTAACACCCAAGGCCAAACCGACTGAGATTAAAGCATATTTTTGAGTGTCACTCTCTTTGAGGACAGAAATTCACCCAAGACAAAACGTTTTGGAGATGAGCCTCTTTAGTCTTCCTGCCTTCTCATCGAAGAATTGTTGACCTCATGCTGATGTGTGACCTGAACCAGAAATGAGTGCCTACCTCTTCACAATACCTTCATGCAGCAGTACAAACTCTGACCCACCCAATGCAAGTAAACCGTGCTATTTTCTGCAATGTCAACATGAATTTTATCTATTGTTTATCCTTCAAAGCTATGCAAATAATTTGAAATAGGTTTATCTTTATGCCATAGCCCCCCTTCCCTTCTCTGTCTATTCTCTGATCTTAAACTGCTGTTCTACCAGTTTAAAGCTAAAGCAGTTTAATGTTAAAGCTCTGCTCTAACAAATGACTTTGTGAAACTATTTGCTTACGTTTTAAATTTGGTCTCTGTGTGAGGTCTAAGCCAGATCTGCTGAGGTTAGTGGCTCTCACAGGGGTTTATTGCCTGTTATTCCTCTGAACCCAGGAAGAACCAGTCCAGCAAAGGGAGCAGGTGTTTTATTCTGCTGTTTTTTTAATTATCTATATCAACTGTTCACGTGCAAACCACAGTGTCTAGCCACAAGGTCATCATTAGTAGAACGTGGCTTGGCTGGGCCTGAGAAACTTTATGATAAGCAAAGGGTGAGAAAGGAATTCCAAGCCTGAGTTTTGGAGCCCAGCACAGGTTCTGACCTAGCTCATGCTGATTAGCAGCCAAAAATTTAACCAGCAGAGACAGAGCCTCTCTCTGCCAAGACAACCATGGGTTTTCGGCAAATTGGTCTGGCAGGGGGAAGGGATGGCCACAACCATTTTGTTCCAAGGCATTTGACAAGGCAATGCTTAGTTTGCACTGGAGCCAAAGTCCATTAGTTTAGCAACAAAAAGCCAGCAGACTTTCTAATGTAACATGATACCACTATTTAATTTCTACTGTGTGAATTATTAACAGAGTTCCACCCAATGCCTTGTCACTAGGACGCTGGAAAAATTTACTTCCAAGGGCAGATTTGATACCCTTTGCCTAACCTAGATTTTATAATTCCCTCCAATACCTTAGCCTTACTTATACTTTAAAATTGTCAAGTGTGATGTGGCTTACTGCCTTTCCATGAAAAGTAGAAAGAGGAGAGGAAGGTCACTGCTCTGTGTCTGTTGGAAAAGAACAAGCTGGAAGGAGGCAGAGAGGGCAGTTCAATTTTCTATTGCTGTAGTTTGCACTGAAAATGCACACACCTAAAAAGAAATTGAATTTTAAGGACACTCAGGCAGGGACATGTTTACAAGGTAAAGACAAATTCTTTTCTGGCCAGACAGTAACTCAGGTTGTCTCTGCCTTTCCCAGACCATTCTCTCATACTGTCTCCTCTTTGCCCTGCACTCCTGTGGCAATCTCCCTGATAGGAATAGTCATCTCTTATATTTCACTCCTGGCCTCCTCTCCCTGCCTTGGTTTCTCTCTGGAAACCCATGGCTGCTAAAGGAGCACATCACTCCTCACTTTTATTGGAGCAAGCCGTGCCCTAGGTTGCTCCCAAGATGTCCACAGCTAAGTGGCACCCAAACATGCAGGCTGAGCAGTAAACCGTGCCTTGATGTGAGAAACGTGACAGCCATGATGCTCAAGTGCCTGCTTCTCACCCAATAATTGGCTTGAAGAATGAGAAAAAATTGTTTGCAAGAGTATTATGGAGACACATCAGGATGGGGTTATTAATAACAGGCAAGACATAACCTGCAGGCCACATGTCACAGGGCTGCGTGGTGAGGCCGTTGTGTGGGATGTGCAACATGAAGTACCTTCATGGAGAGACAAACCTAACCCTCACTCCTGTGGATCTGCACCTACTCAGCCTATACACCGAATATCCTGCTGGTTTGTGATGTTGTTAGGCTGGCAGTCTGTCTGCCTGACCCCCATATCTGCTAAATGTTGAGGAAGTCCTTCTGTCCTCAGGACTGCAGGTCCAGGTGCTCTTCCCCCAGAATATACTGCATTTATTTGTGGCACCTCAAGAATTTTCCTTTCCCTGTTTTCTGTCCAGCTTCCTAATTTTTCCAGGGCAACTTGGGTTATTATTTCACAGCATGTTCAAAATCCTAAAAAGTGAGTGTGCTCACTTGCCATTGAGATATGCCATCTCAAACTCCCCTTTACACAATCCTCACTTTTGCACACTGACCACAGCTTTCTTTCCATGGGATCTGCTATCCAGCACCTCACATGTCTCTGGTGATATTATACCATTCCTCACATATCATTCCCCTATGGAGTTCAAGTATCTCCTTTTACTGCCAGCACTATGGTGCCTTCCACTTTACAGCAGTGAAAACAAATTTCTTAATTTCATTGTGTTACTAAAAAGTGAAATTATTTCACAGTATTTGCAAACTACCCTTCTTCCTATATTTCACCCTGACCAGGAAAGGGAGGAATATATTACTCTAGTTTCATTTACTTGAAAAAGTGTTTGGCATGCAGCTAAAGAGCAGAATATGGCACAGTTAAACAAGAACAGGGTATATCTATGGCTAGACTGCCTAAAGGACCAAACAAATCTGCCTAGACAGACATCCTCTTACTTTCTGTGGGGTAGCTCCCAAGGAAGGCCCAACTGCCCATGTAGAAACCATCTTCCAGGACAGCTTCCTGTACTGGGGACAGCCTCAAGGGTGACTCCATCCCCATATCCACCCTGCTGAGACAAGATGCCCTATGCAGGGGCCTAGCTAAACATCTACTCCTTTATGGAGAGGACATGGAAAGGGACTTGTGATCTGGGAAGGACTGGCAGTCATGCTGAGGGACAGAAAAGACAGCCTAGGAGAGGCCAGAGAAGGCTGATAAGGAAAGGATTCTCCTTGGTGGCTTTGCTCTCCCCTCATGTCACTTCCAATATACAACCACGAGGAGAACAGTGGTGGGTTGGTGAGAGGGTGCTCTTGTGGGCTGGTGGAGGAGGGAGGGTCCTGAAGAAGGAGCCCCAAGGCCAAGAAGGCAGGTAGAGATGCCCCAGTACAACAGAATGGGATTTATGGGAGACCAAGGCTGAAGAAAATGGCAGTGACAGAAAGGCCTTTTCTGTTTCCACTCTGTGCCTTCACAAGTCTGAGGAAGAACAGCAGGCTCACCAAGGCTATCCTACTCCACCACAGTGCTCCACATTAGAGGAGTGAGAGGTGACTCCTCCCCCCAAGACACAGCAGCAACCACAGACAAGGGTGCCTCAAGGTGGGGCAAGCTGCACATTTCTCACCTAACCAGCAAGCAGCACTGTCTGTCAGGTTCCCCTATGGAAAGGAGGAGAAAAATGTGTATCACACCCTGACCAGAAGCCCACCAACAGCTCTCAGTCACATCAACTGTCATAAAATTGCAAAGTAACCCTGGGGCTTAGCTGAGCCAAACCCTGTTGCATCAAAATTATTTTAGTAAAGCATATGTAACTAAGTCAGAAGGCCTATGGGAAACGCTCAGTGAGAGATGTAAAGTTTCCTCAAAGTTGCCTGTAGGGTGGTTTAAGAACCCTTTCCGTAGGTGGCCATGAATAGCCATCTAAACACAGGGTAGCAGAATCAGCTATAGTTTTGCTGGAGCCAGCTTTTGCCTTTTTGGAGGCAAAAATTCTCCCCATGAACTAATATTAAGTTGCTTAGGACCAGGGTTTTCATTAAAAACATTTGGGCCAAAAAAAGAGTCGGATAAGAGGAAAATTAAGATACTTAAAAGGCCAAACATCAAGTGTTTGAAAACTGCATGATGAAACGTGGAGAAATCCAACACAAAGTATCCCCTGAATGTTAATTCACATTCTCTTTGACCCTCCATCCTGGTCTGGGGTGAGGAAATAATAGAAACATTGCCTTTTTCGTGACACAGACAAACCCCTCCCCACACCACAGGGTGTTTGAATTCACCATGAGAGAGGCCTGAAGGCTTGCAGGGAGCTGTGTCTGCCTATGGCACAGCTATGGCTTTCTTCCCACTGAAACAAACCCAGGCACTCAACTTAGGCCTTTAATTTGCTCTTCAGGGAGTTTTTTAACCAAAAAGTAGGATTAGCATGGAAAAAGTCTTTCTGTGGGTACTGCATTGGAGTCAGGGGCTTCTTTGACTCATAGTGATGACAGAGCAAGCCTGGATTTCAAAGTTGGACCCATGCCTTGGAGTCTTTAAAATTCCATTGGAATTCAGGCCCTGCTGTCTGGTAAAGGCTCCCTGCCAGGCTCTGAGCCTGTTGCTTCTTACCCAGGGCAGGGTTATTACTGCCTGTTGCCTCCAAACCTTTTCCCTAGTGACAGCAGCCATATTTTCCTCAGCTGCTGCAAGTTTCCTTTCCTCAGTTAACCCTCACACCAGAGACAGCTGCGGACGCACAGGATACCTGTCCCCTCCCTCAGTGTGAATCCCCCATAGGGAGATGGGGAGAAGACACTTCTCTCTGCCTCCATGGCACAGTATTCCTCTCTCTGAGATAAAATGGACAGAGCCCATTGCAGACATAGAATGCATGAGCCAGCCATCCCACCATTCTCCTGCCTCCAGCAGTGTCAGATCAGTGACGCTGTTAAAGCACTGAAACCACTGTCTTGCATGGTAATAACTAACACAGATTCACAGGCTATGAGAACTGATCCCAAGAAGTCCAACAGGGATCAGTGCCGAGACCTAGAGATGGGAGAAGCCTGGAAAGGTAATGGAGGTGAGGTTTCCCAAGAGGCAAGGAAGAAATGGCATCTTTCTTCAGTGAGTTTGTGAGGTTGACATGACAGCCTGCAAAGACACACAAGGACACGCAGTGCTGGGCCTTGGTGTGAAGGATCTGCTCCATGACTTTACCAGGCACAGGGGTGATGGTGACAGGTCAGTTATTCCCAGGGTCCTCCTTTCTACCCTTTCTAAAGATGGGTGCAATGTTCCCCTTTTCCAGTCACCTGAGACTTCAGCTGCCTGCCATGACTTGTGGCAGGCAGATCAAGGTGTCAGTGTGGCTCCCAGCAATCTTTGCACAAATGGACAGAACGAAGGTCAGACAGGAGACAGAGAAGAGGGAAGCCTGGACAGCTGCCAAAGACCACAGAGGAGCAGTCTGACTGGGAAAGATCAGCCCTACAAAGCTCTAAGGCCCAGCACTACTTCTCCGGGTTTGCTCTTGCAGCAAGAGATGTGTGACAGTCTCCCAGCCCAGCTCATGCTGATCAACCTGAATGTGTCCGCAGAGGAATGCTGTGATGCAAAGGCATTCATTCATAAGACAGGAAGGCTATGGTGGACTTTTTGGTGATGATCACCATGTTTTAAGCCTGTTGGCAACGTTTTCAGATTTGGCATTGTCCCCATGAAGTCATCTAATAAGCCTGTGCTGGAGTGAGAACCTCAGCATCTTCCATATAGGGAATCAAACCTTGTGTCACTCCCTGCTCCCCTGCCCCTGCGTTTCTAAATCCTGTTTAAAACAAGATGTTTCTGAGTTCAGACTCCTTTAGTGAAAGCCATGTGAACTGTTGCTATCCAGAATAGCTTGTTTGCATTGTGTACACTGAAAGACTGTAAAACTGGTATCAGAAAGCCAGTCACCTCAGGAGTGGTAAAAATGACTGCAAAACTAGTCCCTCTTAATTTCTGGTGTTTTCTCAACTAGTGCCTGCCAAAGGAGACAAATGTTTTCAATTATTAATTCCTCAGAGTTGCTAAGTAGACTAGTACCAAGCTAGCTGAAATCTGACATATTTGCTCCTTTAAAATATGCTTTTAAAGAACGACACTACATTTCCTTCCAAAAACATCTTTGCTGTGCAAAAGAGCAAAAGCCAGCAGTCTGTGTTTAATTGAGTCCGTCTATGTTTGGCTTACGTGCACTTTAGGAGACTGACAGAAGTATGCAAACATGGGAACAGGGCCAGCTTTTGCAAAATTAATGAAGAAAAAACCCCACAGTTACTGCTTCCGCAGAAGCACTGCCTCCCATGAACTGATACACAACCAACAAAGAGAAGATAAAAGCATGCAGCCACTCACTTGTGCTAAGCTCTCCTTCCCTTCTCCCTCCAGCAGCACAGGGACATCAGGTCTGAGTAGTTTTTTAGCCTGTGATGCTGTGAGATGGTTTGTTCAACTCTTCTGTACCTATCTGTAGTCTTTCTGCCATTCAGATCTGTCTTGGTCAAACATTGCTCCTGGGAAGGTCAGAAGTCTGCAGGAAGGTAAGAACTGCTGCAGTAGACTGACAGTAGCAGAAAACACCTATGAAAATTTTCCTCCAAGCAAAAATCAAGGCTAAGCATACCAGCAGAAGGAATTCTCCTCCAGGGACATCACATTCCATGAGACTTGGTGCAGGACCACTGGTGGTGAGAGATTTCCTGTTGCTGTGGCTCCTATGAGCAGAAAAGTCAGACTGGAAGTACAGAGATCAAGGACATTTGTGTTGCTCCAAACACAAACACTTGTCACTTGGCAAATATGATGGCCCATTACAACAGTTTTAGCCCTTTCCCAGGAAGAGGGCAGGGGAGGAAATCAGTGCCAAATCTGAGATGACATGACCAAGTGTTAGAGCCTCACAGTACCTAGAGATGAGAACTGGCTATCAACTCCACAGGCAAGCATAGCAATGTGGGACACAGCTAGGCTGCTCTGGTCAGGCCCTTGTCCACCACAAGGCACAAAGGTTGCACAGAAGACCCCTGAGAAGGAGTCACTGTGCAGCTGACAGTGTGTCCAAGCTGTAAAACCAATGACTTGCCTCTGGCAGAATAAGTGTTCTCCACTCTCAGCTCTGAGCTCTTGAGCAAGGACACCGCTGTGTTTCCCTACTCAGAGACCTTTTCTATGTTGCTCTGAGGGTCAGCTAAGGACAGACACCTTGCAGTCAACACATGGCTATGAGCTGACCATGTAAGGCAGAATTCAGTATGAGTACAGCTTGCCAGCAACTGGAAGGCCTTCTCAAGCAGAAAAAGGCTCTCAAAAGCATTCAAAAATATCCAGAGCCCTACAGCCTTGTGTGGCAACACCAAGAAAAGAAATTCCAAAGAGAAGATTTACTACTGGACAAACACAGACAAGGGACTGGCCCTGAATTTCTTAACAACTCTGAAGCTCAAAGCTTCCTTCTCACATGTTGTTTTCTGTTATGCACAATCCTTAAACAGAGAGTTTTCAGCAATACAAGCAGAAACTATTGCAGCTGGCTTAAGCAATTGCTAGCATGGTGAAAATGCTACAGTGGCACAAGCACAAGCTACAGTGGGATGTATTTTCTGGAGGTTACTGACCTCAGATATATCAGTGCTTTTCATCTCCCACTGCTGGTTGTGCTTGCCACTCTGTGAAAGATTGCCTGAACTTACTTGGCCAACATTTTGTTCCAGTTAGATCTGGAAAAAAGAACACCTGAATAAGCAATGACCTTTCTCAAGGTGAGACCGTCATTGCCCCAGTGACATTTCCAGTTGACATCTTGAGTAATACAAAATGCAAGAATTTATCCTCAGCTGATTCTTACAAAGTAAACAAGCCAGAACACAATGCCAATACAAAATTGCTACATCATAGGGGACTGCAAATATTTGAAAATCTGAATAAAGCATAAGGTAAACATGATTTCAATACTTTTTGATATTTTCCTTGCTAGAGAGCAAAAGACTTTCTGTATATTAATAAAGCAAAAATTCTCTGTTTCAGTAGTCCACAGACAAATTGAGAACCTGTGGTATCAAACATTAGCAAGTTTTAAAAAGAACCTAGGCATGGGAAAAAGCCCACTAGCAACTTGGAAAAAAATGTTGCTTTTTTAGGAATTTCAGGAAAGGCTAAAACTTGAAATTGGCCTGAGCATTTTGAGTAATACTAATGGCTACATGTATCTTCCTGCTCTTTCTGGAGAATTGGCTACTTGCACTTCCATGACTTGGAAGCCATTGGTCCTGCTCACCTCCAAGTCCTTGTTGGTTGACCGTGGAAATGTATTTGGTGTCATCTTGGACACCTAAGAATGGGCCAGATACAGGCAGTGAACAAAACTAGGAAGTTCTACATCCTGCCTTGACTCTTTCCTCAGTCCTGCCTCTAAGCGCAATCAGACCCTTCCTGCCTGACAGGACACTTCCCTCATTTTCAAGAGCTCAGATGTACATTGAGTAAAAGATGAGAGCAGCGTTATTTCCCCACACCCTGCCTTTCTCCATAGTCATGGCTTAGAAGAAAGGCATGTCTCTCCATCACATGTACCATGTATAACAGAAACTACCCTGTCCAAGGACTGTTCCTGCCTTACCACTAAGGACTGTGTTTTTCTGCCAGCTTGTATTTTTGGAGGCTGTTTACATATAGTGAGTGCTCAGATCTCTCCAGTTTGTTGACATCTTTTTTCTGGAGGTCCTCAAACTGGACACTGCTCTTCTGAAACAAAGCTACAAACACGAAGCAGATGGAAACCAGCCATATCCTTTGCTCCAGTTAAGTGGGTGGGAGCTCATCAGGAGAAATCATCCCCGAGGTCAAACAACATGTAGCTCTAGAACATCAAGGATACTTTCTGTCCCATCCAAAAACCAGACTGAAGCTGATAAGCACCACCAGGAATTCTCCTTAGAGGTGTGACAAGCTCTGCAGAAAACAGGGCAACAGCTGAGACAGAGGGTGTGAGCATCAAATCCATGGTAACATGGACTGCAGGAAAGGCTTAGTCACTGGCAAATATGTGTCATGGTTTAAGGTTTATGCTACAATTACATTTACATATTATTTTTTCAGAAGTCCTTTTCTTTTCTATTTTGTGCAATTTTGTTTTCTGAGTCCCTTAGCGTTCACTGAAGACTCCTTTTTATAGTAAGCCTGTCAGTTTTGGGGTTAAGATGAACTGGAATGAATCCTATAGTGTTATATACAGAGGGTATTCTACAGTCATCAGAAAAAGGCAAAGAGAAAGAAGATGCCACCTGAAGAAACCTTTAGATGATTTAGAGCCCAAGAAGTAGGTGCCAGCTAAGATCTCAGGGGGCTCTGAGCAAATACCACCACCAGTGGCAAGATGGCATTGGGAAGAAAAATTGCTGAACTCCAGGAAGGTGTTTCAGATGCCTGCCTGCCAGCATCCATCCTCCTACCTCCAGTCTCCTCTAAAACAACATCAGTCGTTTTACTAGTTTGGTATTGGCAACCTGCTGAAAGAATTTGTGCCTGATTTGAGAGGTAAGAAGGGAACCAGTTTGCAGTGAGGCTGTCACATAAGGTCAAAGACACCTGTGAAGTAGTGTAGGGTCCAGGCCAAACACGGAGACAAGTCCATAATAGCATTAGCTGCCAAGTTTGGAAAGGCTTTGACTGTAGCACTATTATCTAAATTTAAGGGTAGAAGAACTGGTTGAATTATTCATTGCAAGCAAACTCTCTAGCAAACCTTAGCCTTGCTACCTGTTCACAGGTCTGTTTGCAGATGTCTATTACACAGAACAGTATGAACTGTTCATGAAAAACACATTTCAGCTTGGGAGCTGTCTGCCAGTCCTTTACTTCTGTAACTCCCCATGGGCTGTGCCAAGGGTGGTATCCCTGCTCCCTCTGGTAACCTGTAAATCCTACCTATAGGCAGAAGAGAGATACAGCCCATAGGGAGGAGCAGAATTCTGCCTGTAAAGCCTGTATAAAGCACATGGCTAGGTTTCACCACCATTTTTGCAGATGCATAGCATGTATTTGCTTGTATCCACTTTGCATTCTTTCTTGTTCTCCCCTTGAGACCATCCTCTTTCTTTGGTGAGGTTTTTTTGCCTATCTGAGGGACCAGATTGACCATGTGGAGAGTCCATCGTTAGATGCACAGCTGTCCCTCTATTTGCAACTAGCCCTCTGTACTTTTCTGCCTTCAACAGTCTCACAGTCATTTGCAATTCTCCAGGCTAAATCATTAAAACAAAGCACTCCCATGCTTGTGGAAGAGGCTAGTGCTGTGCTACCAGTGTCGCATGCACATCTCTTTGAGGCCTTGCACTACCTTTTCCAGAGGCAGGACTCTGTCACCAGGAACAGTCTGTAGTGCAGAAAAACTGTTTTTTGAGAAGAGGGAGGGATGGAACTGAAGGCAGCCCAGAAAGACTGGCTGCTCCAAGATTACAAAGGGAAAAATAAATTCCATTAGTACTCTTTTTTTTTTCCTTCCATTTTTGGGAAGCATTCTTTTTACATCCAGTTCTCTTGACAACACCTGTAACCAGATGTGTCTCAGTGTCTTGCAAGATTGGGTTCACTGCCCAGCGCTCTAGTTTGCTTCATTTGTTTTCACACAGTTGCACAGAAATTAGCCCTGTCCTGCCCATGTGGGATGCACCTTTTCATTTTCCACTAGGAGAGACAATCGTCTCAGTCTTTATGGTTTGTGCAGACAATCATAGAGGTACTTTGGCAGGCAAAAGTTGCCTTGAGTGGGAGTGGCACCTAACCCTGAAAGTACGAAGATCAAGCATCTCAAATGGGATTGAAGAAGAATCTTTAATCTTCAATCTAAGAATATGAAAAGCTGAAATCTCTTCATCCCAGCTTAAACACTAGCATCAAACTACTATCAAAAAATAAACACTACACTTTTCTCACTTCAGCAAGTGCTTCGGACTTTTCCCAACTTTGAATCAGTTCAAGACTTTCTAAAGGCAAAAGGCTGAGCACCACGACCTGCAGTTGAGGACTTTGGCAAGTAATTGACTTTCAGATCAGCTCCTCCACCATCCCTGTGCAAAGTGCAAAGTATAGTAGAAAATTATCTCCTTAGCCTTAGCAATTGAAGAGCAGTTGTCACAATTAATTTTCATTGAAGTGCAGAAATAAAACACCTAAATCCAGATCTAGCTGTCTTCCTCCTATGCTTTTTGGGAAGACTAGTGAGTGAGCTGAAGAGAAGTACATCCCCATTTCCCAAAGTCTTTGATGTCTGGGAGATCACGTCTGGGTCTCACAATTGCATTCCCTTTCCTGGCTACCTGAAATCCCCATCTCTCTAGTGAAAATTCTGTGGAAGCTTGGATGCTGCACCAGCAGCACAGTTTCCACCTCCCAGCTAAGTCATATAAGGAGGCAGCAAAGACCAATGGGACAGTGAATCCTCTGACAGTACCTGCCTCTTCCTGTTAAGCTGATTAGGCCATGGGATTGCTCCAGGGACACCATTCCAGTGCCTACACACAGGTATGAGCAGCAGCATTACTGGAAATGTCTCAGGCTTCCAGGCTGGCCTCCAGCTGCTGCTTCTGAAGACTGGAGGTCCTGCAGGTCCCACATGCTTTGTGCAGACAGCTCAGATACCAGAGGGCACCAGACACCTGTGTTTAAGTAGCTAAATCTTTCCCTTAGCAGGCCCTACAGGTCTAATTCTTAAAGAGCTTAAGACAGAGGTGCTTCTGTGTTGTTTGTGCCAAGCTCTTCTGAGACAGGAAGAAATAAAGTAGAATTGGAACAGGACTAGATTGAAAGCTGTACCTCTATGGCAAATACAGCAAGTATTTTCTAATCAACAGGCATCCTTCAGTCTTCTTGATAAAACAACTTCCTAGTTGGTCTCAATTTACCATTAAACTCTGCTGAAAATGCATGCTCCATCATACTTCTGTACACTGTATCTGGAAAGACTCACAGACTCCTTTTCCATTTAGAAGCCTGTCATTTAGATTGTACCCTTCAGAGTGGATCAACAAAATTGTTTTGCATAGGACTCTACAGTTCCGTCATCTTTTGAGTTTTCTCTCATGTTGACAGATTCTGGAAGGACGGCTCCAAGCACAGCCAGATTGCCCTCATTTTTTGTGTGGGATCCATACAATGCAATAAGTCATCGGTACCTTTGCAGCATCTTAAATGGTTGTCTTGGTTTGAAAGAGAGGTGTTGTTGAGAAATGGACAATGTAAACCCCCTCCCTCCAAATTATTATAATTTTGAAATTAAGGAGCTTTTAAGCAAAAATATGGTAATAGAAATAACAGCTTTTTACTAAGAAAAGTTTAAATAAAAATACAGTATTACAAAAACACAAACTCAAAACACTGACAGAGTCAGAATACAACCTGACACCCTGTCAGTCAGGGTGTTGGTAGCAGACTGATTAAATGGTGGCTGCAATCCTCCTGGAGTGACAGATGAGGTTCTGTTGAAGCAGTTGAAGCAGTGGTTTTGAAGAAGGGTGCAGTTTTCCTCCGAAGGTCCAGTGATGATATAGAAGAGTCAGTTTTTTTCTCTGGAATCCAGTGGGAAAAAGTTGCCTTGGTGTTCTAAATCTCAGGTTTTATCAGGGTAGGAAATGCTTGGCTCCTCTACCTGGGTGAAGCATCTCACAATGGGATGATGTAATTTTATCAGTCATGCAGTGGGACTCAATGGCCTATTAACAGAAGATATCTTTCTGGAGGAAGAATGGGTAGTGGAAAAGATAAAGAATATTGCCCCACCTAGTTTTAACAGATGGCCCATTAACAGAAGATATCTGCCCCGGAGAAAAGGATCACTGTCCCACCTGGTTTCAAGAGATGGTGATAGAATACATACTTTTGGTCACATCCTGTATTTTGACCCAAGACATTATCTACAGACACCCTGCAACCTGAGGATTTGTCTGCATATATGCTCCCAAAACCAATTTTCATGCTCTCATAGAGCCAAAATAAATCAAACAACATGGACTGGTAGAGGATCCTGGCATAACTATAACCCTAGGATTATCTTGTCCTACCTCTGTGAATCTTTAGGGTATACTCACTGTCTTTTATCTCAATAAATAGTTGCAGCAATGCCAGTCCTTTATTATCCAACCAGCATACTTTTATGCCTTGAGATTTCTGATTTGTCTTGTCAGGGTTTAGACTGTCTGTTGTTCATTCCATGTAGGTATTCTGGGAAGTGTTCAAGGCCAGGTTGAATGGGTCTTCAAGCAACCTGATCTAGTGGAAAGTGTCCCAGCCCATGGCAGAGGAGCTGAAACTAGATGATTTTAAAGGCCCCTTCCAATCCAAACCATTCTAGGATTCTATGAGCCGTAGGTGTGCTAATTTTGATGACCTGCTAACACATGTGCCACCAACACCCATCATCCTCAGACACTTCTAATTATTTCTTTCTGATGCTTCTAGACATTCCTTCTCCATTCATGTCAGTGTGTCTTCCACTAATCTTTACAAGTCCTGGCAGCATAAGAGAGTTGAAGACCAATTGCTGATGTTCTTTGCAGTCATCACAAAGACAGTCCAGAGGGTTTTATGTTGCCAGCTGAAGTGACTACATGCACTCAGAGCTCTTGGAAATCTCAGTGCTAGAGTCAGGGCAGACTGCAATGCCCCGTGACTCAGGAAAGCATTTGCAAAAGACACATCCTGCCTGTCCAGAGAGGATATGCAGAGCCAGCTGCTCTGGAGACCAGGAGCTTGTGTAGAATTCTCTCAGGAAAGGGCCTGTCTTTAAGAGCTCAGCCAAAATTACAACAGCAGTGGCACAGCTTCTTCCTCTGGTGGTAACCTATACTAAAATGTTTGAGAGGGAATGAGTTCACATTCTGCCTACTAATAAGAAACAATAGAGGGTTTAGGGAGGACAGCAGCTGGGGACACAAGGCAGCTGGTTTCCATTTCTAGCATGTTCCTTAGTCATTGCATAAACTTGAACAGCAATTTAATTCTAAGCCTGGATTTCCTGATTTCCTCTTTAGAACAGGGTTAGTAACTTCCTTGTAAACCATGGTCAGTGTCAAAAAGTCACTATACTGTTCCATTTCATTAAAGCAACCACAGGGCTCAGCACATGCTTTGGGAGGTTATATGTCTGACAGCGAGGAGATGCTTAACTATGGTGAGATGCCATGGTCAGGACCACAGCATAGGGAAGCAGAGGAAGAAAGAGATAAAACAAAACGGAAGCTATATCCCAGACATGCAGAGCACAGCTGGTGCAGGACAGAGTGGAAAGTTTACCTGCTTTCTGTCCCCCTTTTGCTTTTCTAGTCAGTTGTACTTCAAGGCATGTATGTTATAGACACTTCGACCTGCCAAAAAAACCCGTAAGTAAACAGAGCAGTGGTTGCCTGCCAGGTTGGAAGTTAGGTGGTGTGCATAGAAGAACAGAGGTCAGCTAGAGTGCATGAAGACAATTCAGTCCTTTCTACACATCCTCCAAAACTCAAAGATTAGGGGTGGGGGAAGCACTTGTAGGATTACAACTTCATATACAGCTCTAGAGCACAAGGAGCTGGCTGAACTGCAGGATGTGCTCAAGAAGTTTGGCACAATTAAAAAAAAATATTCTGAGATGGGAGAAGAGGAGGAACAGATGGAAAGCTCCCCACAGCAATGGCCATGTGGTTGCAGCCACCAACTCAGTTAAGATGTGAAGACACTTCAGATCTAGTATGAACAAGTGAGATGAGCTTCCTTTATACCCAGTGGCACACAGCCAAGATCCATGCTCTTCATCCCTCAGACACAAAAGCTGATGTTTCCACCTCAGAGCATTTTGCTCACTACCATAGCTACCAAGAGGGTCTCTGTGGCCTCTTCACTCAGAAAAGCAGCTAGACAGTCTTGAGCATGACTACCTTGGTTCAAGACAGAAGTTTGATCCAGAATGACATATCTGGTACAACGTCTATGGAAATATTTCATGCACAGACTAAACGAGCCAAGCACAGAGGATTCACTCTCTGCCAAACCATATCACTAAACAACAAAAACTCTTGTGTGTGTGTCAGTATCCACCAAGGTGGGGCAGGTCTCTTGGCTGGAGGACAGCATGGCAGCATTTCTTTTTTCTGCCTGAAAGGGAGGTAAATTATAGACTTTTACAATGATTATGTTTTCATAGTGGAAGAGCATTGTCTGGGGATCATTCATTTTGGAAGTCTTGATCCAATACTTGCAGGGACATCACCATCTCCCAGACTAGAGTGGAAGAAAACTTCCTTCTGCTATGTTAAAACCATATGTAGACCTCTTCATCTTCCCAATCCCTCAAATATAAAATTTTAAAGATTTTTATAAGTTATAAAAAATGCTATTTTCATCTTTCAAGGCCAACACAAAGTTTTCCATGCTTGACAACTAATAACAATCTATCACAAAAATCAAAGACATTTGCATAATCTAGTAAAGCATCATGCTACCTCTTCCACATGATGCTACACTTACCAATGCAGCTCTAGTGTGGAAACAAATATCAACCAGACAAATACCCATCACACATCTAATTTGTCATTTAGTTTCAAAATGACTCTGTCCTTCCCATGATTTTTAATCTCTAATGGTGGCAGCACTTTCAGTGATGTGCATGTGATAGCACACATGAATGAAAACACCGTTAAACCATGAGAATTTGCCACACGCTATTTGCCATGACATGTGAAGGAAGCCAATAGATTCTCCATTTACTTATACTGTCTTCCCTTTTGTTGGTGTCTGCTAAATGGCTGCAGCAGTGTCAAGATTTTCACAGATTTAGGTCTTCAAAGAGACAAAAGCAGTTGTTGGTTGCTGTAAAGTTGTTTATTGTAAAGGCACATCAGTCTCAAAGACTAAGTTCAGATTGTCAAAGTTCGTGTTAAAACTATTTGGCATAGAGTCCCAAGCAGAAGCAGCAGCTCCCTGGTATAGAGTCCTGAGTAGAGGCAGGAGCAGAAGCTACTTGGTACAGAGTCCCATACAGAGGCAGCAGCTCCCTGGTGTTTCTTCTTGTGTTCTTCTCTTCTTGTTCTTCCGCTTCTTCTTCTTCTTCCATGTGTGGTGGTAATAATGATGATGATGGAGGAGGATGGATGCCTTTTCCACCCCAGTACAGGGGATTTTTATTTGTAAGTCATCCAATGAGCTAAAACCACGAACCTAAAACATTTCTTCTAAACCTATTAGAATCCTAGTTCTATAATACAAAAGTGATGTTAATTCGTACATATAACTTACACATAGAGCTTTATCTATTCATGCAAATAGTTCTATCTGTTCTGTCTGAAAATGTAAGCAATGTTCTTACTATGTTTTCTTTGTTTAGGATTAAGTTTTTGTACTTTTACTGAAGCTTAAACTTTACACTACTTTCTAGGTCTTTTTATTCTGTTGAGGCATTTAAAGCATATTCTTATTTACTTAAAACTTAGACTTCTAATTCATGTCTATGTAACAATAATATTTCTATTAATTTCAAACAAAAGCTTACACTTCTATTTCATGTCTGTGTGGCTTAATATATTTTAATTTCTCTAAAAGCTTTAATTCAATCCCTGCATTCTGTTCTCTCTCTGAGGGACTCAGAGAGGCTTCTGTCTTACACACTCCAACACAGCAGCATTCAGGAACCCCAACGCTGCACTCCACAAGGCAGCAGTTCCTGATCTGATAAGGTTTCTGTAAGATCTGTTAATAACAGCAAGGCCAGCAGTGCAGACAGGATTACAGCAGAGTACAGCTGCTTCCAGACATGGCTTGTTAGAAAATCAGTACAAGCAGGGTCAGAGAAGGACTATTTCACATATGCAAAATAAGCAAGAACAAGGAGTGAACCAGCAAATTTCAGAGAAGCCAGCCTCCAAAGCCAGCAAATGTGAAGTTTTTGAGAAGGGTCCAAAGAAAAAACATGCCCACGTGATTCTGCAGATTAAAAGGGTGAAAAACAAAGCTTCAACATAGCTGAAGAAAACGGCTCCCAAAGATCTGCAGCACACCAACAGATAGGCTTTGCAGGCACCACAATTCCCTCTGATGCCGGAAGCCTGATTTGTATTTCAGCTGTGCCCCTCCCAGGCTTCTCAACTCAAATAAATGCTCCTTATCTGTCTGTTTGCTGAAGACTGCCTAGAGTGGTGCAACCCAATTTGTGCTTAAACACAGCCAAACTCAGCACAGTAGCAGTCAATCACCCTCTCTGGACACGGTGCTTGGCATCCCAAAGAGCCTGTTGTCAAAGTTCAGCTGTATCAAACACTCAGACTACATGGACATGTAATATCTGGCCTAGACTGCCTAAATCAACTAGTAAAATGTCACTTCTCCCTTTGTTTTAGTCCTCTGTCATCTTTTCCCTATATGCATGAATGGAAATTAATCACAAACATAGGAGTGTTTTCAAGTGACCAAAGGAGGGCACATGGAGTCTCATAGTTATCTGCTACACCTGCCTCTAAATTACATATAAAGTACTTTCATGCTGCACAGAGCATAAGTATTCAACTACTTATCAACTCAAGCTAGGAATTAATATGAAATAAATTTTGCTCAGCATGGGACTCTCTGGGAAGGTATGTCATGCTTCACAGCCCAGGTCCTACATGCCACTCCAAACCTGAACACAACCACAATGAAGCAATTCCTGCTTATTGGGACACCTCTGACTCAGAGATCCATTTGGCTACATGTACTCTTTAACTATTAACATTGCTGAAACAGGACACATAAACAAAGGAGGTCAGAATCACCTGCAAGTACTTTACCAATGCAAGACCACTACTACCATTCACTTCACACAGCAAAATCTCACAATTAGCACTAATTTATCCAGGAAAGTAGGCAAAAACCCCGCCATGATATATCTGCAGGCAACATCACAAGATTTACAATTAAGATGTGCAGTCATGATCACATCAAGTTAAGATCTCAGGAACAGGACATGGTGCTACCCATGGGCACTCCTGAACTGAGTGGCCACAGAGAAGACACATGCCTGAGCCATGGAATCACATCTCTAATCAGAACACACCCAGAGGTCAGCTGTGCCATAGTGTCTTGACATTCACTTGAAAAATACTGTCTTCTGTATGGGGCCACTTTAGTTCAAAGCAGGCACACTCCTTTAGTTTAAAGAGCACTTCCCTTAAGCTGCTTCAGGTTTTCCTCCCCCAACACCAAGTCCTCCAATTTAAAAAGGGCAACAGCGAGTCAGTATTGGAGGCAGTGAATGTGAAAGGACTGAACTAGAAGGAATCCAAGAGGGAAGCAACTGCTCAACCTCCAAAGCCTTGTCAGCATCCATACTTGCAGATCAGAACCCCATTTTCTGTTGGAGGAAGGTGTTCTAGAACGAAATATTAGCCTGGTCCTAACCATGGCTCTTCAGCTGAGGCCACAGCTCAGTACAATGCAGAGCAGAAGCATGCCCTGACCACACCTGGCTACCTCAGGTATCTCCACCTGGGGAATCTTCCTGGTGAGCTGTCACTGCCACTCCATGGGGCTGCCAAACATGAAGTCCTTGACAGGAGGCTAGAATGGTCTTGGATACAGCAAAATGATGGTCTATACATTTAGCCCATTTCAAAAGCCTGGTGTCAGTAACTGCGTCTCCTCTACCCTTTACATGTAAGTCTTCCAATTTCTTTATAAAGGGCCTGTCGGTAGTTATTAGAAAGAGCATACACAGATCTTACCTAACATAAACCTCCCTCCAAAAGAGACAACCTTCAATAGCAGAAGAAAAAGGGGAAAGGAGGAATTAAAAACAGCCATGGGAAGTGTAGGGTGAGAGAAATGAGTGAAAAAACACTGCTTTCTCAAGGTGACCAAAGAGCAGTCAAGGACTGCAGGTAAATGCTGAGAACACTCCAAGGGCATGAGAATGTAAGGTGAACTGAGGTTTTTACTTATTTCCACTGCTAAGAGCAGCCCCCTCCTCCTTGCAATGTTAATTTCCAACAAAATATGGAAACAACTAACAACTTGTTAGACCAAATTATTAAATTACCTTACTATCAGACAAGCCCAGGCAAAAGCAGTTTCTGTGGACAGTTGACCTGCTGTGAGTGGCTCCTGTAGCCACACCTCACAAGGAGTTAATGGGAGGCTATGAACTGTTGTGACCTCTCTTTCCTATTTGCTCACTGAGACAGCTAGGCTATTGCTATTTAACCTGAGAAACCTTTTTTCCTAACATAACCCCAAGATTCTGTGAATCTCTCTTATGTGTATATAAATATATATTAAGAAATTTACTTGAAAGTACTCATGTTGAAATTAGTCTGCAATCCCTTTGGTAAAAGTTGCTACTGTTCCACAAATGCTGTCTGCAGTAGTAGAATTGCTCAAGTACAGCTCCAGAAATGTGAAATAAAAAGCAAAAACAGAACAAAGCCTCTTACTCGATCATCAAGGCAATCAATGTCTGCATGCTTTTTTCTGCATAAAAAAGAGATTGTATTGTTTTTCACATAGTTGTCAATTTTTCCAGCATGGGAAGACTCCTCTAATAAATTAAAACATTCATTACAGTAGATGCTCTCAGCAAGCTTCTTTGGATGAACAAATGAGATCAACCTGAAAAAACACTGTTTGGCTGAATATGAGAATCACTAGTAAAATCACCAAACCTTTTTTTTCCCCCAAGTGTATCCTTCCCCTGTGGTATGAAGTATCCAGGAAAATTTATCTCATCGAGTGTTGTGAACTAGTCACATGCATGATTTAAGCCACCCAGCCATGTTGTTGGTCCACTAGAGAAGACAAATCATGAGCTGAGCTGATGCCAAGACCCCCAAGACTGTTGAAATCATCTCATGCTTTACAGACCAAATTCAGTACCCGGCATGTTTAAAAATATGAAATTATTTTAATAAGTTTGTTTACATTTTAAACAAATCAGCAAACATTGTAAAAATTCACTTAATCTCAAAATCACAGAATCAAATATTATGTGAAAATACACCTTACAATTTGACAGTAATCCAACAGATAAAATAGTACCTGGAATGATTCTACTGATTTCCACAGCTCACTGATAAAAAACATCCCAACCCACTCAAAGCAGTATACAGAAAACAGTTATGATTTAATCCTTATCTCAAAACATCTTTTTGAAGTTACTTAGCAAAAATAAACAACTCTCTACTTAAAATAAATGATGCACAATTGCAACAGCTCTTATAACCTGTAGTATAGTCTGTAAGAAATAAAAGTTTCTTATTTGACTGTGAGCCTGGTTCCAGACCTGTAAATAAAGACTAGTGATAAAGTCTCTGGCTGCCACCATGCCCAGGGGAGATCTGCTGAACTAGACTTAATTTTGTCACAGAAACTTGCACAACACTCAGACACAAAAAAAGTAAATTACCATGATACTTCAGAAAAAGAAGATACTACAGTTGCTATAGTGAAAATCACATCAATAAGAATTTGTACAAAATATGGGCTGACAGATAAATGGTATTTTAGGAGAAAGCATATAGAGATTTGTATTTTACCTTGTGAAAATCCATCATGTATGGCTACAAAAGGAAAAACAACTGTAAAGTTCAACAAAATTCTACAAGAGAACAACTATCTGCTTTCAGGAGGAAAAAAAAAAACAAACAAAAAAAACTGAAAAGACATAATTCTGAAGCTGTTATGACTGTCCAAATCTGTGACTCAAGAAAGAAATCATATGAAGCAACTGAGAATTGACTAATACTTCACTCTCCTGCATGAATTTAAAATGGAAGTTTTCACAGTTCCATTGAGGAGGTTTAACAGTCAGAAGAGCAAAATGGGGCTGGGAAGAGTCTGATTAGTCAAACAGTCAGTGTTCTTAATGAAGTTTATTAATTGGTTATTTTGTGTCCTGAATGTAGGTGGTAAAAAGGGTGAACTGTAATACAGGGATAGCAAATGTCTTTTTTTTTTTTTTTTTAATTAAGAGCAACTAAAATACATTATTCCACTTTTCAGAACAAGCCCTTCTAGTGCAAAGTTGATCACATTACAATAGCCCATGGATTCAAAGCAAATTAATACTTTGGCCTCTTTTGAATATCATCTTATCTGAGGCCTGAGGAGAAAGAAGTTGCTAGTAATTAGCTGTGGCCTTTAATAATAAAATTACATTAATATTCCATTGTTAGATTTTCTAATAAAGGCATAGCTTCACGGTGTCAAAGGCACAAGAAGATACCAAAAATAGTTAAGTATGTCTTTAGCCATAATTGAGAAGCTTCCTGTTTCATGTAATAATCACAGATCATGAAATTTTGACAACCTGGCATGTTTTGAACTTACTTTTACTTCACTCATTTTAAAGACCAAATGGCTGATGGTGTCTAAAAACATTAAATGAAGGGCAGGTATGCAGGAATAGGAGATGGGATCCTTAAAGTGAAAATCTGAAGAATCTTCTCTTTTGAAACACAGTTTAGAAAAATACCATCATACTACATTAATGAAATTTTTATTCAACACCCAGCTCTTACATTTGACGCAGACAAACATATCCCTTAAAGAAGAACCCAAAATAACAGAGTACTCCTCTACTGCTTTAGAACTGATGAGTGCACGCCCATTTCTCCTAAACTTTGTAGAAAACCAAAAAATTGGTAGGAAACCTTAGCAGAGTTCCTTACCAGGAAGGGCCAGCACAACCACTGCTCTTTCAATTCTTCCAGGAATGGCTTATTTGTAGGCATTGAATAAGGAGATGCTAGATATCATTGGAGTACATCACAATGAACAAATATTGCCCACAGGCTTGGGCAGAACAGCAGCACAAAGGCCCAATCCCTCTTAGCAGGTGTTCAAATTACATTCTTAAAAGCTTAACACTTTGTCTGGATTCCAGATATCAATCTCACTGCTAGGAAGTTGGAAACAACAGAAGTCATCAGTACAAAAAGAAATTGCTGTAAGATGCTTCAAGGAACAAAGAGCTTCCATGCCCCTCTTTATTTCAACAGAGATGATTAGTTAAGGTGCTTTAGGATTCTGCATGGCAGACATGCTGGCAGAAGTGGCTATTTAATAAGCTCTGAAGTCTTTTGTGGGTATCTGAGGATATCCCAAGAAAGAACCCTGAACTGCTAGTTTCTGTAGCGGGGCATCTGTGGAGCAGGGGCTCCCTCTAAGGGGACTGAGGAAGAGACTGTCATCAGCTGTCCACCGTGAATTCTCTCATTCACCCGCAGGTCACAGCCATCCTGCAGCATCCTTATAGCTATCCTTGCAATGTTTTTAGAGTCATCAAGTCCACTGTGAGGCCTCCCATCATAATTCATGCCCAGATTTTCAAGCATAATTGTCAGCTTGGTCTGGTTCCGAGGAACCTGATAGAGAAAGTGAGTAACATTCAAGGATTAGGTTCAGTACCAACCAAGTCTTTTTAATCTAACATGGGGCAGTAGAAACACATGAAAATTTTAAGTCTACTTAAGTCACATACTACTTTCATGTTGCCTTCTGTCAGATCACTAACCATTTAACTTCAAAGCACCTTGGTGAGACAGACACTCTCATTTTTACATAGGAGACATAGTCAACAGGAGTTTGTCTAGACCTGGGATCCTGTCAAGAGCCTCTTACCAGCACCAGCTCAATATACACTTATGCTGGCAAGGGTGGAAGCCATTACCTAAGTTAAGTTTTACCGTATTTATAAAAAACAAAATACCATCCACTTTGGCATTGCAGAGGGAATCCAAGTTTGGTTTTCCTTTTAAATTCTAAGTGATTAAAGAAGCACCAGGCTCCTGATTCTCACTGACATCAAGCTCCTGAATGCCTTCAACCTTTACAGGATCTGATCAGCAACACCTAGAGCAACCATGTAATATTTGCCCAGCACAAAGTAAAGCTTATTAAATGTCAATCTCTCTTTTATTTAGAGGTTATATTTAGTATGAAAAAGCTCTTCAAAAGAAAACAACTAGCTGAAATTACCTTTCAAAAAAAGTATTTTAGAGTAGGCTAACTGGGAATTTGCTACAATCTCCAATAACTCATTTTATGGTAGTCTGACAGAAAGCAGCAGTAAGACCCAACACTGAACTTGGTATTACTTTTCTCTTGACAATTTGATTCAACTGTAGATAAATCCTCATCTTTCTCTGTCCCCATTATACTGTCAAAAGTCAAGATTATATGAGGGAGTGGTGAAAATTAGTTTTGTAGTGTATTGAATGAAAAGGAAAAAAATTGAAAAATCAAGACAGTCTTCTCATCTGCACTGCTTCAAGATATACCGGTCCTCTTAGATGGAGTGTAACATTTTCAGACAATCCTTCAAGGAGCAAAACCTGACTCTTAAAAATAAGATTAAAATCAAAATGCAGTAGATTATATGATCTTCAATTAGTGAAGTGAGATCTGCACATGAAACACATTTGAAAATCAGGCACCAGGCAACTAATTTAAGTACTATAATTTTATACTACACAAGTAGAGATGACAAGCACAACAGGACATTCTTGACTTTTAAATCAAATTTTCCTGTAAGAGACACAGCAATTTGTACAAACCTTGTAGAAGTTCCCGTATGATTTGCGAATATTGATCCACTTTTTGGCAAAAGAAGGGTATTTGATACGGCTAATACGGCACTGGATGTTCAAAAATTTACTCATATCCCAAGATCTTAGAAAGTCAAAAGAGGAAAACATTAGTCATATATAAACCTGTGTTCTACACACTGCACAGTTGTAGAACTAAAAGCTGCGTTGTCTCTGGGGATCAGTAGTAGAAGGAAATAATTTTAGGAGAAGCTCACTTGCTATAGTCATGGTAAAGAATTTTTTAATATTAATTTGGTAATCATGGAGAAAAAAAAATGACAGGAGCAAGACTTTCACCAGGATGATTTCAGGTCCACAACAGTTAAGACAAAAAAAATAGCACACCAACTACTCCACCTACCACATCAACACTGAAAACTGCCAATAAATTAGATGCTTACACAGCCCTCAGTGAAGCAAGCAACACCTTAAATCTTCCTGATTATTTGGGTATGCATTTATTTTTCTACTTCAGGTAGGCTATTGAAACTAGACTGCACCTAGTTTTATGAGAAACCACATCTCTATGAAAATATGAAAAAATGATAATCCTATTTATTTAGCAGCCCACCTTCCTGAAGGGAACCACCCCAACAAGTTTGTAAGCTGCAAATTAAAGTTAAGCTTTTTTCCCCCATCTCTTCTAGCTGTCTATGCAATCTCAACTATACAACAGAGATTTCAATGCACGTATTTTCCTTAAGGAATGCCACTGCGGCATTTCACTGGAGGGGAATTCCAGAGACATTTAGGCCCAGTAGTAAAACCAGTCCTGCATCAGCTTTGCTTTTAGCATTTTCTTTTTTTTTAATTTACTACTGCTTCCAAAGATAGCAATGTAATTACAGGTTAAAAATTAAAAATTACCAAGTGTTATTTTCAGGTATTATGTGCTAGATATACATGGAGAATTACAGCAACAACGAAGGATAAAGTCTTCAGCATCACTCTGTTGTGTACAGACCACTAGGAAAGAAATGGCGCCACCTGATGGATTTAAGCTTCATTTTGAATAGTTCAGTTTAGCTTTACCAATTTTACCAAAAGCTTCAATTAAAATAAAACCAGCAAAATGGGAGTGACCTGATCCATCTTTAGCAATGCTCCCACAAATATTAAACATGATTTTGCAGCTTTAGATTGTGCTGAAGGGTGCATAAGGACATACCCATCAGTCAACATGGAATAGCTATACTTTGTTCCCAGTTCTCGGTGTCTCATCCACTCTATGACATTCTGCAGAACTTGAGGAAAAATATCAGCTTTATCAACAATGTCCTAAAAGAACAAAAAAAAAAAAAAAAAACCAACAAAGTAAGGAACATTTTTTCATTTAAAAAATCCCTCAGCATTACGTGTATAAATTGTATTGGGCAATTAAAGAGTTGGCTTCATCAAAATCTTTACAAAACCAGATTACATGTTAACAGATGACTGGACAGGTCTTTCTAAACTGAAAAAATAGCACCACAAAAGCACCGCTAGAAGCGCCAACCTCCTAATAGCTTCTGTAAAGGTAACAAGGTTAGTCAGCAGTTGAACTTGGATTAAAACCTTTGAGGTTGTTTCCCAGGCTACTTCTTAAGTCACTTATCACAAGCCATTGCCATCCTAAGACTCTAAACTCTTCAGAATAAAAATCTTAGGAGAGGAACTGATACAATTCAAAAGGTGCTTTGCTCTACTAAAGATTAAATTTCTCCACATTAATTAAAAGGTCATTTTCCTCAAAAAATTACCAATTTAGTGAAATCAGCTCTGTGATAACTGGGAGAGGGGAAAAAAACAAGGATTAAGAGAATAGGCATTACAGAAAAATAACCATGAAAGACTACCATTTAAGGTAACCAGTCTGAAAACATCAACACCACATCCCTTTTTTTCCTATTTCTTCCTGAACAAACAAAAGTGCAAATTACCTGGGTTATTCCTGTCAGACTGATGCAGAAGTCTGAAAGCTTGGGATTAATCTGTGGCTTCACATATTGATGAAAGGTATCCTCCTGCAACAGGAGAATCAATTGCTCAGCTGCAGCACACTATGCAGCCCGCAAGGCAACTTCTCTGGCTCACCTGCAGCCTAAAGGCAACAGCAGCTACTTGTCCTGCTGCAGGCAAAAAGGTGTGTGCATCTCCTGAGTCAGTGTAAGCCTCCTGATTAGCCATCATCAGATTCCTAACGGGACAGATAGCTTTCCAATCAGAACATGGCCTTCCTGTCAGCCAGTAGGCACCAAAGAGTGGGAATGTGATTTAAGGGGGAAAAATGCAAAAAAGCAGAGGATTTAGGAAAAGAAGAGTGAGAGTAAGGAAAAAAGAAGTGAGAGGCATTAGCAAAACCTTATGGTTTTTTTAGGTGGTATCTCTAAAGGTTCACCTGCAATTCAAGGAAAGCAACTGGACACACACCTCAGAAGCTTCAGGCAAGTCCTACACCTCTGGATGCCAGCCAGGCAGAGACAAACAAAATCTGGGAAACTGAGCAATACAAGAGTGAAGAATGAAGGCAAGTTTCATGAAAAAAAGAAACCCTCAAATCCCTGCTGTTATACAAAATCTTTTGGGTAGACAAAAAAAACTCAACACTCTTAAGAGCAATAAAAATAATCCTGGTAATCTGCACAATCCTTTTTCTGCTGTTAAGTCATACATGCAGTTATACTTTATCGTAGCATCAAAATGATTACTGGAAATCCTCTTCACATTAAGAGTTCTTCATAAATGAACCATTAGCCAGAGGTGTGTGCACATCCTGTGTTTCACTGCGTCACTCAATTTCAGTTAAGCAGTGAGTAGTTTATCCTAAAAGAAAGCTGTACTGGAACAGAGCACTTGAGGCTAACAAATGCCTGCTAAGTATATTAAAAATCAGGCTATACAGCTGCCAGTCTGTTAGGTACAATGTGGAAACAGCTGAGCCTGACAAGAAGTGGAGTTCACTTTCAACCTCACTTTCTAGACCTCTGCATTAGCGTCCTCTAGATTGCCTCTAACAGGACCACAGAAATTCATTATTTTTGATTATGATGAATCCCTTGAGACCTAGAAATAGATTTGCAGGCTTTAAAGCAGGGAAAGAAAGAGCATGTAGGAACATATACAGACAACTGAGAAATTCTTATCAGTAGAGGGAGTTTACAGCAGGAGAATGATCTACTTGGATGATCATTTGGTAAATATTTTCAGAAGAGAAAGTTTTGTTTGTACTTAAGAGGCACAGAAGATAATCCCTTATATAAAAAGTACACATTTTTAATGAAGTCCAATATCTGCTTAAAAACTAATCTAGACATTCTGATGCAAACAAGTTACTTCAAAGAACAGCATACCAACACAGCCATTAGATCACTTACTATTTCCAGGGTACGTGTATTTACTAAGACAACAGGAAATTCAATTATTTCATGTACAAATTCAGGTGGGTTTCCTTCTTCACATGTTGCTTCAAAGTCAACAACACATATGTAGTCATAGCAGCTGTCTCCATTAATGTATTCCTTCTGCATCAGCTTCTGTTTCTTGTAATAGTTTTTCAATCTCTTTTTCAGTACATCTTTCACTCCTCTAAAGAAATATGGAAAATGACAAAGATGGCACTCTTGTTTAATTATTTCCTTGTTATAGAACTTATTAACCTTATTTTGAATACCAGCACTTGTGAAGTATGAATTCCACTTTATCATAGAGGAGCATCATTCCCATTATTTACATGATATCCCATTTTCTGGAATAACACAGAGGCTGTGATACCACCCACAATACAATACTAGGGATAAACTGGGAAGCATGGCACAAAGACCCTCTGCAATCCACCCTACTTCACCAAGACTTGGTATCCAAAGCCTTTTCAAAGCTCAAGTCTTTGTAGATTACTCCTGGTTGACCTGTGGCCCTGGAAGAAGTACTGCTTCACCTATATTACTCTGTGTCCTCTATCTGAAGTGTTTCATGCCCGAGACCTTTCTGCATCAGTGGCATAGATAACACAGAATCCATCTTAAACATCCACATTTTATATTTTTCTCAATTTAAATTTAAAATTGAGCTTGAACAACTCAAAATAAAGTATTTGAAATTTCTGTTGTCAGAAAAACCTCCTGGTGAAGATCCTGCTTTTCAGGAGGTTTGTGGCTATAAATAAATTCACATGGCAAGTGATTGAAGTTACTTACTGCATCCTTTTAATACAAACATTATAATATATGAGTGCACATGCCAGAACTACCATGCACCAAACCAGAGCTAAATAAATCAGGATATTTATTCTTTCAAGGAAGTTATTTTCAAAATTATTCACGCAAATGAAATCACAGAAGCTGTAAGAGATACATGTAGCAAGTGGCATTATTAGAAAAGCAGCCCACTGATCCACAAAGAACTGAAACCAAAAGACTAAACATGCATTTGAAAACATCAGCTGCTTCTGCAGAGATAACTCTTCTTCACTCTGGTTTATTGATCTAGTTTAAGTCAATGACCAGTTCATTTAAAGTTGAGACAGTATGGGAGCTGATGGAGGGGGAAATTACCTCTTTCTTCACTAAACTTATAAAAAGAGTTGAAAATAGGAAACAATTAACTATGACAATAACCTCAAAGAAAAGGATGGTATGTGTTAATCTGCTCAATTCTCTACATTAGAACTGATGCACTATTTGTTTACAGATAAGACATATTCTGATTTGACTTATTTGAATATGTTGACAAAACAAGTCTAGCTTGGGTAAAAGAGAAATTTTAGGCTTTCAGCGTTTACAACTAAATTTAAAAACTCATATAGAGAACTTAAAATCTAAGAGAAGGCCACAAACATACACACTATTTGAATTCTGCTTTCAATTCTTAAATCAGAGCAACGGCTCAACAGCTATAGAACTCTAATGTGTTTTACCAAAAATTTTCTTAAGTAATGATAAGATTGTTTTCCTCATGGAACACTAAATTTATTTAACCAATCAACTCCCCACCACTACTTCCTCATTCCTGCTGCCTACAGAAACATTTTTCTCAGCTGACCTTCTTCATAATATCTCAAGTTTGCCTGGCCACAGAATTATTTGTCTTGTAGGTCATTTCCAGTACAGCAGGAACTAGACTATATTCCCTTGCTTCTGCCCCAGTAAGCATAAATCCGGCTTATAATACATTCATATTTTCACATTTTTCTAGCACATGTATTCAGAGTAACAAACTCTCCATCTAAGGGTACTTGTCCTCTGCATTGATTAAATCCCAAGCCCCATCACCAGAGTTTGTATCAAGTATCAGATCTGTACTGGTACAGTAAATAAAAATATGGATGTTCTGAAGCAAGTTGCTATATGATAAAGGTCTGCAGCACCACCTGAGAATCACTGCAGTTCTTCTTTCCCTCTTGACCAAAAAGTGATGAGAAGTACCTTACAGTACCTTTCATTTCTTTGGGTAGCCAGTTGAGACAGCACACATTAAGCAGTATGTATTAATCCTATAGCAAAAGCTGCAACAAGATTGCACATAAAACAACTGCTGTCTGGTGCTGTGTCTGCTTTTCAATTTGTGCTGAGTTTTTAAACTTTAAAATAATCATCCCTCATGACTCTACTGCTCTCAAAGATATGTTTACAAATAACCTGGTTTCAAGCTTGAACTCTGCGAGTTTACTTCTGAGCTCTTCTCTGGTCATTCTGTTGATATAACCATTGGTTATAGCAATTTCTTTGTAAATCGGATCACTGAAGTCGTTTGAACTGGCAGCTGCGGTTTTGCCATTAGTTTCTTGATCACTGATCCTACAATGCTGCCTACCCTAGAAGAAAGAGAAATCAGGAAGTCATTTAAGAAGGTCAAAACAAAATGCTTGAGCATTTCACACTTTTTTTTGGCACCAGAAGGCAGTAAAGCATCACACTGTTACACTGAGTGATAGGTAAGAGAATCAATACTGAAGCCAGCTCTGAAACACTGTTTTCCTAAACAGCAACAAAAAGAATAAAGGGACACTAATGCACGTGTGTTGAGCCATGCCGAACTGCAGCTCTTGGAGACAAAGCTTGAATATGCAACCTAATCTCAAGAGGAAGAGTTCTCTGGCGCAAACGGGCAAAGCCTTCACGAGCAGCGAGATTTCTCTCGACGACTGAATTAAACAGAATGCACACTGATTGGGACACGCGGGCCGCTGCCCAATACGTGCAAGACAAACAAAACAATAAACAAGAGGAAAAACTACGTGCACTTCGCCTCCCGACTGCTGCTCGCGGCCTTCATGGGGCGCACACAGCGTGACCTCGGGCGGGCTCGTGGCACCGGCGGCGCCCCTAGGGGAAGGCGAGCCCCGGGCAGCCCCGGGGCAGGGCCGAGGCCCAAGGCGGATGGGTAGCCGGGCCGTCCTGTGCGAGCGGGATAGAAGCCGCCACCTCGGGCTAGCACTGCCCGGCCGCACAGCCCCTACCGTCCCGCGCACTCACCGACGGGCAGGCTGCAGGAGCAGCCGCCGCTTCATCCCTGGCGGCCTGCGGGTGGCTCTCCTTCTGCTCCTCCATGGCGGCGGCGGCGGCGGGAACGGACAGCGGGGACGGCGGCCCATCGGGGGCGGGATAGCGCGGAGCCCGCCCCTGGGCGGAGTAACGGCCCCGCCACCGCCGCCGCGTTCGTGCGGCTATGCGAGACCCGAGCAGCTGCAGCTGCTGCTCCTGGCGTTACCCTCCGGCATCTAACACTATCGTGGGTACGGGTCAAGCGTACCCGGGCCGCCTCACCCCCGGCTGTCCAGCCAGACGTCAGCCTTGCCCCTCTGCAGCAGCACTGCCGCCTCCTGCGCCTGCCTCAGCCCTCCTGAGCTTCTGCCCAGCAGTCCCCCGGGTTTTGGGGTCACGGCAGCTCCCTGGAAGCTATCTTCGTGTAACGGGAAACACACTGGTCAGACACCTCATTTATGCCTCCGTCCACCTTCTCATGGCACTGACTTTGCACAGAGCACGCGAAACACGGACCTGGGACACCCATGGCGTGTCGGGTGCCAGGTCGCAGACACCAGAAAGATGCAGTTGACCCCTAGCCCCTTCCTGCCAGGGAATTTGCCGTGCCTGCTGTTCCCCATATCCCCTAATCCAAAGTCATCAAGCAGGGTGAGGTGGGTAGCACCAGACGTGTAAAGCTCTTTGGATCTTCTTGGCCAGGAGGTGAGGCAAAGCCATGAAGCCTCTCTATCCATCACAGGTCAGTTTATTTTCCACTGGTGCTTCCCACAGTCCTGAAATGCAGTCCAGTATCTCTCAGTGATGGAGGCCGATGTGTATTGAACCCAACTAATGCAACCGTGCCAATACCTCCACATGGGCCAGCCACTAAATGGCCCAGAATCTCCTCGCTGCCCTGTTGCAGCTGGGGCCCCAGCACTCACCCTCAGTCAGGCATCCCATCTCACTCTGGCACACCAGCATCGCCTTTCCTAGACCTGCTGTGCAGCATTTGTCATCTTTGGTGGATGTGCCACAGAGATCCATCTTGTCTTCTCCACATTGAGTGATGACAGAAGTGAGACCACACACAAGTGCTTGGGGCTATGTGCGTGTCCTGGTTTTGGCTGAGAGAGTTAGCTTTCTTAGATGCTGCTGCAGTACTGTGTTTTTTGGATTTAGTGTGAGAATATTGTGGATAATACACTGATGAATTAGTTGTTGCTCGCTCTAAGTCAAGACCTTTCAGTTTCTTGTGCTCTGTCAGTGAGAAGGTGCACAAGCTGGCAGGAAGTGCAGTCAGGACAGCTGACCTGAACTGGCCAAAGGGATATTCCATACCATGGAACATTGTGCCCAGCATATAAATGGAGCAGAGGAGGAGTTAACTGGGTGCTGCTGATACTCATTCCCCATCACTGGGGGAGGGGCTGGGCATCAGTCAGTGAGTGGTGAGTAACTGTATATTGCATCACTTGTCTTTCTTGGGTTTTATTCCTCTCTCTTTCATTGCAATTACTATCATCAGTATTATTATATTTACTTTGCTTCCATTATTAATTAAACTGCTTTAAGCCCATGGGTTTTACTTTTTTTCCCAATTTTCCTTCCCACCAGGAGGTGGTGGTGGTGAGTGAGCAGCTGTGATGATGCTTAGTTGCCAGAGGGGATTAAATTGCAGCAGTGGGAAGGGATTTGCTCCCATTTTTAATTCATCTTCCTGGTGCTGCCATAAATGCCCCTGTTGCCAAGCAGAGGACCACCTGCCTTACTACTCTGCCTCCAAAACATGTTTTGAACACGAGCAGGGAACCAAGCCTTCAACAAATGCAAACAAGATGGTACCAACGAGAACCACTGAGCTGGCCTCACAAACTCATAAAATAGCTTAAAAGGTAGTGGGGAAAAAAGCTGTTCCCTAGAAATCACCTGCCTTGCTGGAGTGGACAATGGTTTACAGATACTAAATAAGGAGCTCCATGCTCAGATTCACTCAATGGCAAATCTCTTTGTGACTTTGCTACAGCACAGATCTACAGCTAGGTGCAGAACCTTCCAGAGCTAGAACCCAAGGAGGTGCTGCAAGAGGAAAAACAAATCACACAGCCAGGACTCTCCTGGAGATTGAGATCACTTTTATTTTCAGTCATTTTGGTGAGGATGTGTGGGCAAGTGTGGGTGTGGTGTATGTCTGGGCATGCACATGTATGTGTGCAGAGTCCTGCCCAGTGATGTAGATTATATGAATACCTGCAATTACAGTCCATGAACTGAGCCATGAGGCATGTGATGAGTGCTACACTGAGGCTCACTTGCTTTCCTCTTCTTGTGCTTACTGCGGTACAGCATCTCCATTTCCTGGCACCACTGTTCCAAGGATGCCAGCCCAAGATCCCATCCAAAGGGTGGAAGAGGAAAACAGCTCCGGGATCTGTCTCTGCAGGAGTGAGTCAGTGGATTTTCATCTCACTTAGTGAGTTCCTAAGTAACATTTGCAGTTCCCTTTGACACAACCGAATCTAACTCCTCACAGTGAGGAGCCTCAACTGCTTTGAGAAACTTTAATTGCCTCAGAGATACAACAGGGAAGAGAACAGGGACCTCACATAAGCTACAGTGCTACAGCACAGCCAAGCACATCTTGAGCTCCCGGGAAAGCAGCACCCAAATACACTACTGAGTTATACAGCCACCATGAAACCGTGGCATGGGGGATGCTGCAAAAGAGATGACCCATGCTTCTGCAGCCCCCAGTCTCTTCCATCTGATCTGAGAGACCATAAGGCAGGGTAAATCCCAAACTAGGGTCTATTTCAGTTTAACTTTTTAAAGCTGAATCCCCCAAGCTCAGAGCAAAGACAATGCATAAAGAATAGCACTGCCATGAAAGGAGTCTAGTCAAAGGCATCCTGGCCTTGTGGTAGACTAACAACAATTTTACTTCTCTGACTTTTTTGCTTATAGCACAGTTAAAACAGAGGTGTCCCATCATCCAGGACCCTCTGCAGTTGCCAGAAGACTCCAAGTACTCCTGTAAGCCCTAAAATGACCTAGATGTGCAGCATTACCCTTTGTGCTCACTCTCACTCCCCTCTACATATTTGTATGCTGCTTAGGGACATGCAATTCCTCACAAACCCAGAAGAAGGCAAAGCTGCTATCCTAGGAGTTTCACTTGGACGGATGCAGGTTTGAATCCCAGGTTTTGCTTCAGTGCATAACACAAGATACTCCAGGACATCTTCCAGCTGCTGAAAGTCCTGGAGAGCAAAGCAGCTCACTAGCTCTGCTTCCAAACCTGTCTAAACCAGTTTCAGCAAGAAATCAAAAACCAGTCAAGCAAGGGGTCTGCAAACCAGTTAGTAAAACCAGTACAATCATCTTGAGTGAAGTAGGCATCTAGGAGATTGCCAGGAGATTCTCCTCCTATTCCAAAGGAGTTAAATTCATTGTCAGCTCCACAGGGGGACAGTTGATGCCCCAGTTCTTTCTGACCTCTTTAAAAGACTTCTTCAGTAAAGGCTGCAGAGTGCTGCTCCACAGAGGCCTTGTCATTTCTAATGGTTTGGTAACTCTCCAAGCAGGGACGAGAACAGGAACATAATACATACTCTGAACTCAGGTATTTGCTGTTAGGGCAATGCATTCAAGCCCTCTTTCCTTGTGGCTTGATTTACGAAAAATGACAGATCCTTCAAAAATACAGGACCCTCATTCCTAGGGCTCAGGGATATTAAGTGGGGTCTGAGGCAGGAGCTCAACAAAAGAACACTGTATGAGGATTCCAGGGTGCATCCTTAAAATCAAAAGTAATATGAGCCTCTTGATTTGGTTCTCCTGGATCTCCCACCTGGCAACTGCAAAGGGGAGATGTTTCTGAACTGGATAAAAAATTAAATAGCTTTTGCATATAAAAAAACTTGGATGAAAACACAGTTACACCAGTTACTAAACAGTGGGTGGATGAGCAATCACCATTTTGTATTAAATAGACCCAACTAGATTGATCTCCATACTGCCACACTCCCAGCATTACAGCTTCAGTGCACTGCAGCAGCCTGAGTGCCTGCAAAGGCCAAGGAATGCTCCCACGGAGGTAGCACACCCTGTCGGGAGGGCTGTGGTCCCAAGGAGCAGGCTGTAAGACGTCTGCTCTGTCCTCTCACTCCTTCAACGCTCACGCATCCCAGACCAGATGGGTACACTGGGAAACAGGCCTCCGGCTGGAAAAGGATTCCAGTTTGTGGTTTCTTTACAATGTGGTTTCCACGCAACTTCACAGCAACAAATCGCTAGTTTCTTCCTATGGAGAATGGAAAGAGAGATGAGTAGCAGCAAAACAGGAGGAGAAGGCTGCCCAGCATGGGAGGTGACAGTACGGAATGCTCTAACACAAGTACTCCCTGTACCAGGCATGTTTCATGGGCAGCAAGACTCAGGACAAGGGAGTTCCCTAGCATTATTCCTGAGCATCATTCAAAGATGTCATCTCCCTTTCACCTCCTCCAGCCACCAAAGACAATTTTGAGTCTCCAGTTTATCCACAGCAACACAGAAGCACAATCAATTAATGATTCTCCCTGACGTAAGAAGGTTCATTGCCAGAGGTAGCAGGTCAACACATGAAATCTGAGCCCAAGCTACCCTCTCAAGCTGGAACAATACCCTGAAGGGACAGGAAGCTGACTGAGCTGCCAGCTTTTATTTGACAGCTTTTCCCCCTGAAGTAAGGTACCTAGCCTCTGGATCTCCTGCTGAAGTGGATTCTGCCCTGCTTTCCCAGCATTAAGTTCTTGCTAATGGGAAGATTTACAGCCTTGCACATAAGGCTGGCATTTGATGGATCAGAAACCAGGGAAGTATCATCTATGCAACAGCAGCAGGTCCCAGCAGGACACATCACTGTCTTGCAGTGGTTGTAGACCTGGCCAGCTCACATCCTGGTGAGCATTGCCTGCTGACTTGTACCACCCACCCCAGCACTGCCATCACAGCCCAAAGAGTTAAGAGCTGTGCATTAACACAAGTATTTTAAGTCCCTCATCTCTCAGACCTCCCCCAGCATCTGATGAAGGGATTCTGGCTCTGGAAATGCCTGCCTCCTATTGATTTACACTAAATAAATATTTGCACGGAGCAGGACTAAGACAGCTCAAGACTGCTGCATGGGACACAGCCAACTGTTTTGTGCTGGAGCAATTTTAAAGGCTTCACAGTACCAACCCACTCCCCGGCAAAGCCTTGGCCAACTGCCACAAAACTCACTTGTCTAGGAACAAATCCAGGGAATCCCGCTACAGCTCATTTCAAGAGACCTTCCTCCAAGCAGGTCTGAATTAAATGGTATACCAAGAATATTTTTACATTCATCATGAGATCCAAATGGGTTTTCAACACGTGATCAGTGGGTCCACAGAAACCTATTCCCAGTGCTTTCCCTCTGGCCAGCAGCCCTGCCATCTGCAGCAATCATTTTCCTTCATGCCTTGTCATCCCCAACCTCCAGATGACTTCATCCAGCCATGAGGCCTCCACCTGGGAGCTGCCCCTGCCCCACAGCATTTCTTTCAGCATCCAAAGTCCGAAGTCCCATTGATCCCTGTCAGTATCAACTCCACAACCGGACAGATGGGAGCACTGCAGAGCATCAGCCATGTTCTGCCCAGTGGAAAACCTTTGGCACCAGCAGTGACAGTTTATCTGGAAGAGGAAAGGATAAAGAAAAAGTAATATAGCAGGGCTCATAGTGCTTAGGATGATAACATAATTTTCTCTAGGCTTCTAAATAGGGGGCGTGAAGTAAAGTAAAAGTAACACAGGCCTTTTTGAGAACACAAGTTTCCCGCCAGCAGAGTGACTGTGAAACTGGGATACAGTTAACAGACGTTGTGGAAGGCAGGCTAGAGGACAAGGAGGATAGGAGGCATAGCCTGACAACACGGTACAACAAAAATGGCACCTACAGGTTAGAAACGTGCTGTACACACACACACAGGAGAACCAAATGAACAGGCAGTAGTGACCTGTGGCTCAGTGTCAGAGCAGCTTTTCTGCCCCAGGTGGGCACTTAAACCTCACCTTCACACACAGCTCAACAACCACCCATCGCTGAAGTATTCTCTACCTGGATTGGTATTTTGGAATGGGAGGGTACTGAACAGAGAGAACAGCTACTGTCAAGCTACTGTCAAGACACTGGAGTGACAGTAATAGGCATTCACATACAGCACAGCAGCAGATACTAGCAAGACACTCAGCTGCTCCTCTAAACTCCCTACCAAATTCCCTTGTGCCACTCCAATTAGAACAGACCATGGCTGAATTTCTGTTTATCCAGAAAACCCATTGATCAAAAAGCCAAGGCATTGTCTGCTTTTGTGAGTATTGTTCCACATTTTTTCCTACCACAATATAGCTCTGTTTTTCAAGCACATGCCCACTCTGTGAAGTACATATAGGCTACAGATACACAAGAGGGCAGGGCTCCTGCCTGGGGGGACCTCACCAAGTTGGAGGACTGGACCAACAACAGAGCTGTAAAATTAAACAAGGACAACTGTGTAACTCTACTCCTACAACAGAACAATCCCATGCACCACCATAGCCTGGAGTTGTGCCGGCTTGGGATCTGGTGGAGAACACATTGAACACAAGCCAGTAATGCATCTTATGGCAATGAAAGCCAAGTTCATAAAATAATAAGGGAGACTCAGATGGAACAAAAAAAAAGACGTTTTGTCCCAGAATAAAGTCTGGAGAGGTGGTAGCACCTCCATCCTTGTCATCCAAGGATGACACCCTCACCTATACAAGGTTCCAAGGAACCTGACCTACCTGTGAGAGTTGTCCTGCTTGACAAGGGGGTGTACAGAAATCTCCTGAGGTCCCATCCTACCAAAACCCACCTATGACTGCATTATCTCCTGATCTGTCCTGCCCAATGTGTGCCTTGCATCTGCCACAACACAGCTCAGAGAGCACCACAGCCCATTTCACTGTACTTTTTATCCTCTGAGTGGGCTGTCTATAGCCACAAATAACTAGAACAGTCCCCAGGTTGTGGGGCTGCTACCTTCCAGAAAGAAGTGCTTAGTGAGGAGATGATTTACGTAGGATTTCTGGTGTCTACTGACAGGGGATAGGTCTGCTTTCTGGTCTCACTTGGAACAAGGGCTGATTGCAGTAGGAGTAGGGGGGTAAACCAAGGCAACATTAACTCGCTCGCTGCCATTCTTGGGACAGATGATCTCTGTCAATCCCTCTGGTCTCGGCTGACTCAGCAGTTCTCCTGTGAATAAAGAAAAACAATGAAAACTTTTAAGCATCAGCAAGGCAATTTTTTCTTTTAGCATGCCCTTCCTGTCCCCTTCACCAGGTAAACATCCATGAGTGATGCAGGAGAGCACTGCAAGAGGGCTTACTGGTCCTGCAATGCAAGCAGGTACCATACATGTAACCATGGTGAATGTCCTGAGTACAGCTTGGAGACATGATGCTCCCCACACGTTAACATCTGCCATCTTTCCAGTCTCTGCTTTGAATCACTGCACATAGCCTCAAGAGCTCCTTAGGGATTTGTAGCATCTAGATGGAAGACTCCCTAATGCCTCTCTCCCTGGGTGCATTTGCCACAGCTGCCAGGGGAGTGCTGCTGCATCCTGTCAGGATCCTTGGCTATACTATACTCTGCTGAGCGTGCAAACCACAGCTCCCAGCTATCAGCTCTTTCCATAATGGACATAATACCAGCTCTGTATTGAGTCAGTAGCAGTGGGGGGCTCTCACACCTCCTGCTATCCCTCTGTGAAATGAGTTGCGTCAGCTCCACTGTACAAGTGCCAAGTTGGCAGCTCCTCACTGCTGGCATTCTTGCAGAATGTAGTTCAGGGCAAGACACAGGTCAGCACAGTGAGAGGGGAAAGCCAGTTGCTGAGATGTGCCCAGCCCAGGGGAACATTTCCCCAACAGCTTGCTCAGAGCAAATCAAGTTTCCTTCTGGCTTCATTCCACACGTGACTGGCCCCAGCAAGGGAGATACCCCAGCCATCAACATGCCATCTCCTCAGAGTAGTCCAGCTACAGCTTAGACACCCAACAGCACCAGAAACACCTCTTGATACCTGTCTGGGAGGTAGGATCTGCTCTCAAAGGCAATATGGGATGACCAGCAAGGGCTCAATTCTCCTGAGTGCACCTGCATGGGTGCCAAACAGACCTACTCAAGGCAGAGGCATCAGGTCACAACTGGCTTGATCAGTGACTTTCTCTAGAGGCAGGCCAGCTCTAAGTAGGCTGCAGCCACTGGTCCACACAAAACTCTCTGGACCTATCAATCAAGCAGCCACTGCAAGCTGTCCCCACTTCCACTAAAACACTCAAGACAGATGGTCCTTGGACGCCTCCATTTTTAAATACACTTGCAATAAATTCCTCTACAGTTAAAGAATATCAGAAAATGTCTCCTTCTGTCTAGTGGCTATTGCTGGGCATCTCAGGAAAAACAGAAAAGAAATCACACTTCAAAGTACTGCTCAGCCTGTGCAGCCATAGCACAACAGGCAGCCCCATCACAGGGCATGAAGCCCTACAAATGTTGCTTCCCTCTTCTTGTGATAAATGTGATTCATGCTAATTAAATTGTAACTATATTAACAAAATTGTATTTAGATCAATAGAAGACAATTGTTACAGAGTGAGGAGGGAAGATGGGTGAGACAGGACAAAGGACATCGTCCAGATGTCGGGAGCCAAACAAGTATTTTGGAAGGGATAGTAGAAGGATGTAGGTCTGATAACTAGCATCTAGAAATAGAAAGTTTCAACCTTTAAATGGGCCAAAATGGGAAGATTCCAAGACAAGACGTAATTAGAATCTTGTTATGGAGAACATCTGCTCAGTTACAGAGTGCGCATGCGCTACCTGCAGGTCACACCTCGGTCATTGATGAAGACGATGAACCTTCATCGGAAATAAGACCCTCACAAGGATGAGAGACCCCCAACTCATCAGCAGAGCATGTGCCATGCAACACAGTGACATAGATTTTAGAAATAGAAACTAGGAGGAGTTTTCTAGAATCTTCTTTAGCATATAGTATATAAGTGGGATTGTTAGCCTTGATGCTTTGGTACGTGAGGAGGGATGAGTCCCTCCTCGTATTCCCGGTCGGAGGGGAGACCCCTCCCTGGTCAGTTTTGCTTATGCTTTATACAAACCTCAATTATACTAAATTTCTTAATGCCAAATTTTGTATATTCTCAAATATATGCACTTTGATTGTATTCATCTCCAATACTTTAATTGTATCTATTTATAATTGTTACTATTAAAAATTTGCTGTTACATTTAATCTTGTTGTTTGATAAACTGGGGAAATAGAACAGCATTCATAACATCCTCATACCGCTTCTCACTTTTAGGAAACAGCATGTCATTTCATATCATTAAAACAGAGGGGAGAGCTTGGCAAAGTATACTGGTTTGACACTAAAGACAATCCATGGAAGTGATTTTTTCTGAGGAGCAGTTAGGCTTCCTCTATGTCTGACAAAGACTGACAACCCGTTAAACCACTGAAAGAAATGGACACGCCGCTGTGAAATTNAACCACTGAAAGAAATGGACACGCCGCTGTGAAATTCACATTTTAAAATTAACAAACGCCGGAAACCCTCGCTTTCTCTCCCGGCCTCAGTACAGGTAACAGCCTGGCCTGGCCCCTCCGCGGGCAGGGCCGGGCCGGGAGGAGGGCGCCTCCTGCCGGGCCCCAGCAGTTGCTAGGTGGGGGGAGGGGAGGCCCATCGGCTGCAGAGATCTCGGCTGCTCCCTCCTCCCACCCAGCGTGGCAGAAATGTTGCCGCTTCTAAC
>VXBI01007744.1:207961-276816 GCA_013397375.1 Toxostoma redivivum | reverse complement strand
GTTTTCTTCTCCGGAATGGAATGCAGACAAACAACACACTACCGTTTCTGGCTGGGCCCCTGCTAAGATCCTAGTCCAGCCCAGCCGCTGCTGAAAAGACACTGTATCACAAAATAGCTCCCGGCCGTGGCCCGGAAGAGATCACATGACCATCTGCAGGCTTGCAGGGGCAAGATATTAACTCTCTCACCGCCCAGAATGAAACTTGCAGACACTGTTCTCTCTCCTGAGTGAAAGGACTGAGATGAAGATACACACAGAAACAGCATTAAAACATCGAGACCAGACAAAAGGAAGAAGTTAGTCCCAGATGGAAGGAACTGATGGAGATGCCTCACTCTTCGACTGAAATTTCTCTTTTCTAAGCTATGGATGAGAGACTCTTGTTTCCCTATAACTCAGAAAGGCATTATGGGGTGGATGAAATGTTCTAATTGTAGATATGAGGAGAGGCATTTGTGCTAAAGTAAGCAGATGTTGAAGTAGCTGTGATGCCATGAGGAAGTCTGAATAGAGAGGAGATGAAGATCCCTGCTGCCCCCCAGGGAAGAGAAGAAAAAAGACCTCTGTTTTCAGAGATGAAGAGAGTTTTTGTTTGAACTGTTATAATCCTTAAAGTATTCCCCCTAAGTTGATATGGTCCTTGTTATAAATGAGAGACAAGAGTCTCGATATTTAGCAAAATTTAGATTGCTTTATTTGACATAGAGCAAGCAGGGCGCTGGGGGAACATGAGGGGTCACCGCCCAATCTATGTCCCGCCGAACTTGGTTTGCAGCTCCTTTTTGTAGTATGGTCTCCCGTCGTAATCAATAATTTTTATGTTTTTTTGCTGTCCCAGTTTTGCCGGGTAAGCAGTGGTGGTCAAATAAACATCCTTACACAGATTCACCAGGCCTCCAGGTGATAGAATAAACATCCTTATACAAATTCACCAGGCCTCCAGACGATAATCAATCACAGATAACCATCTGGTCCTGGTAGATAACCTCCAGAGAAGTTTTGGAGGTCTGGCTCTTGAGATACACAAAGGCAGGAAGGGCTATTGTGAAGTCTGATTTTGCCAGCTGGTAGCCAATACAACTTATTTGGAAAACATAACATAACGTAACATAACCTAACATAATATAACCTAACAAGGTGATTTTAAACAGAATGATTTTATCATATAATTTTCTTTATAAACCAGAATACCAAGCTCTGAAGCGAAGCATGGACACTAGATACAAACCCCAGTGCTTTTGTGATTGACATGAATCTTTTATCAATTATCACATCCTCAATAACAGTTGTGGGAAGACTGTAAGTCGAGGAAGGGATTTTTACACAGTGATCAGGTTTCCATTCTCCCGGGCAGCTGATTCACTGTGATATTGAGGCCATAAGAAAACTGTTTCTTGTGGAGAAATCTCCATAGACTGAAGAGAAGTCTCCTCTCCCAAGTAAATTGGTGAAAGACTATTTTTAGAGATGGTAAACTGACTGATTTGTTTCTGTACGCTGTGAGTGTGAAAGAAAAGAAGTTGTGGGGGGAGACGTGTTCTGAAAATTTTATTCTGATTCTTATTATTTTTTCTTGTAGTTTGTAGTAATAAAGTATTTATTTGTACCCTTTAAAGTTTGAGCCTGTTTTGTCTTCCTCCTAATCCTATTCACAGCAGGAATGAATAAATAATTCTAGTAGGTGTACTGGCAATTTGGCCAACGCCAAACCTGTGACATAAATTGGTGTGTTGGCCGGGAAATTTCAAAATTGGTGAACCAAAGCCACTGCACAAAATTGGTGTTTCCATCCAGTTGAACCGAAACCACAACACAAGGAGTATGCACAGTTCCCCTTGAGAGATACCCAACTTGCAGCAATTCCATTTTGCTCCCATGGTCTGCAGTCTGAATTCACATATGGTTTGAGTATCTCCCTTTACCTTGCACCTACACTCAAACCTGAACTGGCAGAGCAGCTTTTAAGCGAGGAAGACAGGTCTTCCAAACCAGAAGAAATGTGATGGCATTTGCAATTCAAAGTTAAGTCTGCAAGGCATCATCTTCAATTACATGAGCTCTCATACTTTTAAAGCAGCATTGCACCCCATCAAGCATGTACACCACAAGGCTTAATCTCCCAACAATTACCAGGTTTCCAACCCCAGTTTGACTTCCAAACTGCAGTATTGATAATTGTACTGAAAGCACTATCTCTGAAAGATGACTCATAAAATCAGTGCACCATTATGCACTTTAAAAACAGGGCTAACATCCATTAGATCTTAAATCAGAGGAGTGCAATAGGATTGGTCTGTCTGCTTGAGCCTTCATTCCTATTTCCATCTTCTCACTTCAGAAATACTTAGATGGTGATTTCTCACGCAGAGGAGATTGCTGTAGGGTAAAACAGATGTCTGATTTGCAAGCAAAACTCTTGCCACTGCTCTTCAGTCACCCTCCTTTTCTTCACAGCTATACCTTCCCCTCTAGGCTGTCTCTGGGATAAAGGTACCCTGTACCCAGCCCCAAACAAATATCTTCCAGCCCCACTCCCATTTCCTGCTGACATACATGCTGCTCCCCAGAAGAAAGACTCTTCTTACAATTTCTCCATAAGACATATTATGCACCAAGTGGACAGAAGGTCACCTATGCATCCTTACTACTCTTCCCCCTTTCAGGTAAAAGATGTCCTGCTGCTTTACTATACTGTTCTCATCGCCTTCTCATTGCAAACTGGTCATCTTTGTTGCACAAACTTATCATAATACTAAACTATGTATACCTATCTAAATCACACCTCATATTACTGCTGAATAAAAGCCAGTGCAAATCCCATTGCAATATGCAACGTAATGTATGCTATAACAAACTAGTATTGAAACACTCTGCTTGGATACAACTCTCCAGGCCCAGAATCTATTGGAGGTTTCAGAAATCTCCTATTTCTATTCAGAAATTATTCAAACTGTAGGGGATTAGCAATAAAATTCTTCAGGGTCACAGGAGGCTGGGAAAGAGGAGATCCAAAAAGGTACTGGACTGATTGATACAAAAGGAAAAGCTAAATACATGGCATGGGGAGGTATTTGCTTGGTTTAATTGTTAAATTTAAATGCAGTGTAAATGTAGCACCTTGTGTCTGCAGTACTTGTTCTGCTCCTATGTATAGGCGGTATTTTGCACATTCCTCTGTGAGCATGTCACAAATTTTACTGGAAACCTCAGTTCTGCCTGCCCTCTATAAAAGATTGCCTGCAATAGCACACACACAACCATGAAACTTATCCTAGTCTCAACATGGACTTAGTTTTACTGTTAACTTCCAATAAGGTCTTTAACCAAAACTCCAACTAATTCTTCAAGTAAGACTAAGACCAAAACCTTAGTCTTAAGGCTAAAGACTACAACAGTCAAATGTGTGAAGAACAACTTCATTTTCCAGTAGACAAATCTGCATGACTAAGATTTTTCATCTGATTTAAGAGCACATCTGATTTTAAAGGCACTTTAATGCCAGATATTTAAGGACCAAGGCCTGATGTTTACATGTATCTAAATCCCAGATCCATTGGTAGTAGAGAGGCACCCACCAACCCTGGTTAAAAGCACCTGCAAACACAGAGCAAATGCTAAAGAAGATGCTCCTTTGCTGCCCCTCATTTGCAATGGCACAAATGGTGCAGAAAGTTGTATTTGTCCCATGGCCACCCTCCTGATGTTTTGGCACAGAAATTGGTCTCCATATCTTGGCAAAATGTACTGCCCAGCAAATTAAGGTTGAGACACAAACCAAGACCCTCTGTCATGAAACTACCATGGTCAGTTTGGCTGCTGCCATAAATTGGTTTGTAAACTCCCACAGGCAGATGGGCTAAGCGAGTCATGCTGCCCACACCATTTAGAAGTGTGCTACACATAGGCAATCACAGGCAAAGGCAGGAACAAACCTTCACCCTTTCCCAGGGCTCTACCAGAAAGGCCTGCTTCCTTTCAGCATTAGCCAGGTCACCTGAAGTAGTTACTTCTATGTCAGCAAGATGCTCTTCATTGCCACTGTTTTATCCCAGAACACAGAAGCACATGCTCACTCAAAGCTCATGCCAGTGATCACTCATGCATGCTGCAAAGCATGCTTCACTGGTCTTTAGAAAATATCCATGAAATGCCAAGATACCCATGACAAATCAAGAGAGCTAGGAGAGAGGCTGACAGCAAGAAAAGTGAGTACTTGTAGGAATGTTTGGTTACTCCATGCTGGCAGCCAGACAATGCCAGCTGTAAGCCTACTTGGCTGCCTAACAGAGAGGAAGGTTTTGCATGCAGGAAGAAAATCCCACCTAGACCACTTGCCTTCATGCAGTTCCCACTGCAGTGGCTGTGCTAAGCGGCCCAAGGTTCCCCATTCATGTATCAAGAATCTGCTGCAAGGCCATAGGGATGAGATACTCTATTCTGGCCTGTCATGCCATCTCCTCTCCCTCAAAGCTCCCAGGACAACACATTTGCATAGTATCAGCCTGATGATGTTTATCATTTTCATGCTGTGATTCCTGCTGTCAGGATCTGGGCCCCGTAGGAACAAACAGCCAGCAGTGAATGAGTAGGACCTGGCCCCAGGTCTGTGGTGTTTCTTCTCTTTTTTCAGCCTACCAGGGACCTTGAGGATATATTGCTCATGCTTAAAACAAAGGCATGAGAGCCAAAACCAAGCTGCTCCTACATCTTGCCCTGCTTCAGCACTGATCCACCTACTCCATCATATATCATAGAGCTGCTCCAACCACTCTAGGACCCACTGGTTTTTGCAATCTCAGTGCTCGTATGTTCTCTTACCCTAAATCCCTTCTCACTCTTCCCTCCTTGCTGAAGGCCTTCCAACATAAACCACTTCAAGAGGAGTTGACAGGAGATAGACTTTACATGTCAGCTTCAACTGCTTCTCTGTCAAGCCTCCTTTGCTTGCATAGCACTCAGCAGTCATACCTTCAGGAGAACAGAGAATAGAACACTTCAACACTGCCTGCATATCTAAAGCATGTGTCCCATGCTTGGTTTCCAACAGCAGTTGGAAAACAGGGCTCACATGAGAGCCCAGGCTCTCAGAACACCCCTCTGTGTGGCATGCAGTCCTGTCCCCTTTCATCTATACAACTGCAAAGAAATTGGGTCTGGAGAAACTACAGCTTCTGTGTCTGACTGTTTGTTGTTTTAAGGTTCAATAGCTGGAGGACTTACACAATTACATCAAAACTGTCAGAGAGGCAGGGTGAGATGAATACCCACGTGAACAGATTTCCCCTTCTGCTTTAAGTGCAGGAAATGCTTTCACACACTGGGACTTTGCAGCCAGCTCTACAAGAAATCTTCCAGGAGTCTTGGCAGAAGGGAAGGAGATGGTGTCTCATAACAAGCCTGCTTCCTACTCCACACCATTTAAATCTTTGCTGCCACTCTCTCCTTAGATGAAACTAATTACTTGCTTCATACAAATGTTGCTGCGCATGACATCACAAGCTTATTCTCAAGCACTGCGCACAGAAAATACTGCTCTCTACTGGTATGAATTTTTAATATGCTCCTTGCAGCACTGCCTGCATGTCACACACAAAAATATTCCCCAGAAAGATAGAACACTGCACTTGATTTATTTCTGGAATCCTGAGCGACTTGATCCACCCGGCCTGCTTGAGGCGGAGGGCTAGATAGAGACCTCGATCTAATTTTTTTCTCACTGAATGTCATTCTCCTGGCTACAAATATAGCCAAAAAAAGAAAGAAGCTGAAAGCAGAGACATCACAACATCACAAAAGAGAACTGAGCAGGGTGAAATACACATTATGAACAAAAGTTTCATAAGCCTCATGTTGCAGCCCCCAGTCAGAGGAGCTTAGAACTAGCAAACAAAAACAACAACAAAACTCCCAGTTTGTCAAAGAGCCCTACTGGGAGAGACTGCTGAGCAAAAAAGGCAACAGAGAAGAAAAGCTCTGTTGGTAAGTAATAATCACAGCAGCAGGCTGGTGAGCAGAGCCACCAAAGCAGGTAGAGCACATACCCAGGAACAAATGAGCCTGGGGTTTGATATAGCTCAAAAAGAAAAGGAAGGCTTGAAAATAAAAAGAAAGCTTGCTCTGGACATATGCAGTGGGAAAGGCAGCCAGCTGCAAGGCAAAGGACTAGCCTACAGAGGTGAGTCCCCAAGACCAGAAGTTGACAGCACAGAGAAAAGGGTTCAGAGAGCAAGGGCTAGAGGTTTCCAAAATACGTGACAGGAACCGATTTCTCCTTTGAAGGGTTCAAGACCAGAAACATCACCAGCTTCCCTGAGCACAGAGCAGTCTCTTGTGGCTGCCCAGCTCCACTCTAGAGCATCCCAACTGCTAGAGAGACAGGCTCAGCCTTGGGGCTACTGGCTGATCCAAGCACTGGACAACTTTACAGCTCCTGCATTCATAGCATCAGCTGTCTCTCGAGCCAGCACCTCATCTATAGGCCTCACAGCTCTGACTGTGGACATAAATATGGCCTACCATGCATACTTCCCCCAGATGGCTGCTCAGGAAATTGTTTTCTCAAGGCTCTTAAGTCATGTGAGGTGAAGGAAACACAACCTCTGGAAACAGACAGCAGTGCTTTTCAGCTTGCTCAAGCTTCAGAATCCAGAGCTGCAGTTCTCCAGGCCAGGAACTCCAGAGGTGCTGCAGAAACTGGGCTTTGCTCAGCTCAAGCCTAGGCAGCTTTTTCCCCTTCACTTCACCTCCTACCTAAGGAGCTACCAGGCTAATTACCCTGGCAGGAAGCCCAGGGCTGAGGCAAAGGTGCTCTGCAAGGCCTGTCCAGGAGACACAGGCAGACAGATGCTGTACCTGGCAATCACTACCTCTTATTTTCTGCCCCTCAGGGAATGGGAGAGTCACACGAACACCAGCTATGGTCTGAAAGGCTTAAGTGGGTTAAATGCTCTCCCTCTTCCTCAAGTCATTATAGGGTTAGCTAGCTCTTAACGCATCACTGTCACAGCAGAAACTGTCACAGCAGAAGAGGACATTGACACATCCAAGTGAAATAGATAAACCAAGAAAACCTCAGGTTGTGGCACTTGTCTGGTTGGGTATTATGTGTTGTGTTGTGTTGTTGGAGTGTTGTGTTGTTACTTACTGTTTGTTTTAAGCTGTTCTTGTTGAATCTGTATTCCCCAGTTTCAGTCTCTTGTGTTCCGAGTTGTATCCCCCCCCACAATTCCTGCATCCCCAGTTTCCCCCTTACCTTCTGTCGAGCAAGGCCTCTGCTGCTCCCTACTCGCCCATCAAACTGCTGATGCCGCCCAATAATAAACAAATTGAGAGACTCCCATGATGCTCAGCTCTAAGGCGGAGGTTTGATTAACACCAAAAACTCCTAAAAGCAATGAGCAGGCACGAGATCTAAATCTACAAGAGACACTACTATGTGTGCGGAACATCAAGCTACGTGTGGATAGTTTCCATCTTTCCACCATCACCTGGAGAGCACCATGAAAGGATGACCCCTTAGACTATGCAAGCCAAAGTGAGCTCTTGTGAACCCCTTTAAGAACAGAACTCCTGATTCTGCAGCATGACCAGCACATTTGACCTGCACCTCCTCCTCAGTGGTGTCTAAAGGAAGCAGTGGTGGTGTGCACAGCCCCTCAAGTTCCCCATCCATAACTGTCTTAATGAAGGCCTCTGTAAAGGAGATTTGTCTCCTGGGCCTGTTTTTAACACAAGCATTTGCAGAAGCTCTGGGGAAGCCCTTGGCATTGGATTAAGCACACACCTCAGGGTAGAGAACTTGAGTAGAAAGTGTTCTGGATGTTTGACTCCACAGCTACAGGGGGTTAATGATTCAAATTCAAAATACCAAATTATAACTCATACACTAGTTTTCCCCTCATGAGTTATTTGAGATCATCCCACAGTGTGGTAGTACAAGGCTTCCAAGTACAAACCCTGGAAAACTCTATGTTTTCCCAAAACATTAGTTAATTATATTTTTCTTAGGCACATAGAAATTAACTATAGTTAAAAATGGAATTTAATTAAAAGCAAATTAAAAAGAAACCTTACATTCCCCAAACCACACAATTTAGTACTTCCCATTTGCAGACTCACAGACACAAACACTGCAGAGAGCAGTAAATGATCAAAACAGCTCTTAACTCCAGGAGCAGTCGTGAAAGTTGGAGCCTTCTATCTCTTGCTGGCAGTACAAAATAAGCATTTCTGAGAAATAAAAGATGGTTGCCATCTAACCTGTTCCTAAGCCAGTGTGGGTAAGTGATCAACCATCAATGTGACTGCACAATGAATGCAACTTCTCTCTCCTCGTTCTGCAGTCCATGAGATACTGAGTGCAGACAACATGTATGCCAGGTAACACTGACATCTCAGTAAATTGCCATGAGGAGAGAGGGCTGTGACTTTTGACACTACTACTCCTTCCAAAACTATGAGGAAAGGGGATGAACAAGATGCCATTTCTCCACTCTCTTCCCTGAAACTCAATATATTTCAAATAGTATTTCAGCATGAGTAGCCTCCTTTGTCCAGCTTCATCTCTACCTATTCTGTTGGGCACTCCATCTTTCTTCTTCCTGTGCAGTAGGGAAGATGGAAACAAGCCATCTCTTCCTATTAGTGACCAGAGCAGACAATGGAGAAAGGACGTGACCAAAGGGGCAAGCAAAAAGCACAGCATAAAGTCTTAGAAAAATGAAAGGGGCACTGGGGAAAGATGGAGAAAATAAAACATCCTTCAAACTGCTGAATGTTTTGCCATCCTAATATCTGAAAAGCTTTTTGAATTGGCAGGCTGCAACACAGCACTTTATGACCACTGCAATACAAAGCCATGAAAAATTGATTTGCTTCATTAACATTTTAGGATCTTATTAGCTGGAACGAAATTGACTGTCAAGACATTTTAAGGGAGTAATGAGTTCAGTGAAAATTATCCTCATCTGAGAATAGAAACAGGCCTGTCACTGAGTACCAAGCCCAGAATCTATCTTTTGGTTATTTTTAATTCCACCCCTTCAGCCATATCTGCCATAAACACTTTTTCAGTTTGCCAAGGCAAGGCACCAGCAGGAGAGAAAGCTGCAGCCAGCTCCAGCCTGTCTGTTCTCACCCAGTAACAGCAAGGGACATCTGCACACAGATCATCCACCTGAACACTAGGCACCACTAGCTGCAGACAGTCCAGACAGCAACAATTCCCACCAGTCTCAGCCCATCTTTCCAAACAATTATTTCAAAGCTATTACTCCTCCATCACAAAGGAGATGCTGACCCTTTTTTCATCCACATGATCAGCACACTGCAGTTCCAACTAAATGGAAAAAAAGGAGTTTAAAGGAGTTCTCAAAGCCCTTACTATGATAAACAGTTAACAGGCAGAGTCCACTGAAATCTGCAGGGAGTACCAGGACTGGTCACCATCCGGCTACCTCTGTCTCTCCGTGTTTAGGTCACAACACATTAATAAGTGGCCATGTGAAAATCCAGCCTCCAGAGCAGGCTGTACAAGACTCAGTCGCACTGACTTCCAGCCTTATGCAACTGATGAGACAGAGCCAAGACTCCGCCTGCCCTTCTGCTAAATTCAGAGAATTAGTCAAGTCTGCAAGACATTTTTCTCCAACAGTCTAGCTACTAATATTGCATCCAGAACTGACTGATTGTTTTCTGCCTGCTCCAACACAAAAACTAGAAAGCCTCAATGCAGGTACTACATGGTGCACTTGAGGAAAAGAAAAAGGAAGCACCTGATGCAGACTGCAGACTACTGCAACACAAGGGTTCACAAGCAGACCAGACTATTAACTGGCAAAATGTCCTTAAGCATTACTAAAGAGACAAATCCATGTGCTGATGTCACCACTGATGACAGACTAAGGGCGGGAGAGCACCTGGGACAAGTTTTTTCCCCTTGTTGGCTTACTCCTTCCTCGCAAGATGTCCGTGCATGCCATGGTTGAAGGCAGGCTTCTGGCCTCTTCTAGAAGTTGACAGCTGTCCAGCTGGGAAGCGAAAAACCTGGAGTTCTCCCTTATAGGAACCTTTTACACTCTGCTAGGCATACTTTCTTTTCTTTTCTTCTTTTTTTTCCCTTTTTTTTTTATTTACTTGCCTTTTGCCAGCCAAGAAAAAGGAGAACAAACCAAAACACACATGCAAGACTTGCCTCTACATGTTCTGGCCAATAGTTTACTCTGAGATTAAGTAAACTGCTTTCTGGGTAAACGTAACTTGACTCCATGAGTCGCTGTTGCGTTAGGGCCATTCCAAGGTTTCAGTGTGTTTTGCAAACTGAATTCGAAGGAGCTGTATTTTCAAACCTTTGGTGGCAAGTATTCTCTCCCAGATCACTTAAAATGAGATGCATGCACAATATTCCTCTGTAAAGCTATTCTGATCGCCCTAAAACACTCACTATTCATCAGGACAACCACAGACCCACTTATCACAGGAATGTTTTTTTTTTTACCCTTCAACATTGACTGGTCTAAGGAGAAAAGTCTTTACACCAAAGATCCTACTCATATTCAAATGTTAAATCACGTGTTTTACCTGGTTATTGAACCAATTTGAACTCATTCCTGTTCTAATCTATCAACATGACTTTGTATTGAAGTCACTTTAGTGGGGAATTTGGTCTATGCATGTACATCACAAAATTTATTCTAGGCTCATATTTAATTAGAACAAAATGCCTCCTTGGCATTTTTTCCTTCAAAGCTATTCACTTTCTACATAGTAATAACTAACCTCACACTACATGCTGTTCACAGGTATGGCTTTAGCTGACCAGGAAGCTGCAGAATCAGAGAAGTTTCCTTAATTACAAGGACATCAGATATAACTTCCTTATTTATATATATTTGCTTCATTTACACTCTAGTTTGTTAAGTACATCCTTAATCAAGTGTTTCTTCCTTGTGAAACAGAGTGTGATGTAGATTTGTATCAAGCTATACGGCTAAAATCAGAGGGAGCAGAGCACCAAGACCAGTGGCCCATTCTCCTCTTGGTCTCGTGCATAAGGTCACTATAAAAGCATTGCTGGTGCACATGGAAGTGCTCAAGCATCACTCCACAAAGCTCAGAGCTTGAGTCTCCCAATGCCAACAGAGGTGGAAACATGATTTTTCAAATCTGCTCTATTTGTTTGGCTTAAAGTATCTTTTGTTATTACCAAAATTGCTGTCTTCGAAGTTTGAATGACCTACCAGCTTTGTCTTGCTCAGCAATAGAAAAAAGCTCTGTCTGTTGTTTTCCTATTAACAGCTTTTACTTACTCCTTTTTCCAGAGATGAAAACTAATCTTTCAACTTTCCTTTTTGTGTTGATTTGTGATTACTCTATATTTCCAATAATTTAACTATTCTTTCCTGAACCCTCTCATTCCCTAATATCCAAACAGATGATAGAAAACTAACTGCTGTAAATCAATGCAATAGCTTTTTTCCTTACAAATATCTTTTTTCTAATGAAAAGTGCTTATTTATGAACTTAATATTATAGATTAATTTATTATCTCTGCTGAGATCAATGTTTATTGCTTTTTACTCTACCATTGGAATGCCTCCCAGTGAGAAGTCATGTGAATACAGAAATAATAGCTTTGCTACTTTTACAGAATTCATAGCCTGCTAAATGCCATATGGTCTGGGTTCTCAGTGCCCAAAAGTTAACTGCAGCATTCATCATTGCTGTTTAAAAATAGCTTCTATGGTAGTCATGTTTGTTACTGGAACAGGAAGGCGCTCTGGGTCCCGGAAGGGACTCATCAGCCACCCAGGGAGGCAGCAGTGCTGCCAGGAGAACATTTAATTCCTTCACTATTTCCTCTACTGCCTAGCACCTTTCCCTCATAGGAATTCTGTCATAGAGTGCAGCTCTCTCCTGGTCCCCTATTTGTGCTGTAAACCAGTATGACTTCTTGGTTTCCACCAGGTGGATAACTCTGGGGTACTCATCAGTGTCACTGTAACAACACCCTGACCTTCACACATTTTATCAATTTTATCAATCACACATTTTATCAATTCACCTGAACTAGAAATGTACTGGCTCTCCTCTGGATGGGATCTGTCTTGGGGAGAAACCACCTTAAAACTCTACAGTCATCAACTCACACTATCAAAGAGGAGACTCAGGATATCTTAAGCATACACTGGAGGTATCCCAAGAGTGAGGACTACTGGGATTGAAAAAAACACAGGAAGCAGCAGGATGCTTGCTCTCAAATGCCATTCTGTTCAAACATTCCCAAAAGCCAAGTGCCAGAGTTCAGGTCTCCAATCAGGCCTTCTCTGAGGGGAGGTGAAGCAGGTGTAGCAGCTTAAGAGATGGCTACTGCCAGAAAAGTGGGAAAAATGCTGGCATGCTGGAGAAGAGGATACATTTCAGAGTGACATAAGAGTTCACATGTTATTTTAGTCAGTGCACTTTCCACAATACAATGACAGAGCAACAGCCAAAGAAATAAGGTCAGTCACACACACTGTATGCCATCGCCATTACAAGAGAAGTAAATGCTGCACTTTGTCCAGGACCACAGTTTGCTGTGAGATGCAGGAGGCCCTAGAGGACTACCAGTGTTTCAGACACAGAGGGTTAAAAGCAGTAGAAGCCAGATTGGACTAGATCAAGCCTTTCCTTCTCTCCACCACCAGAAGTCTGCTCTGTGAGTGAAAAATTATGAGAAAGCAGAAACCTACAAGCTGCTTCCATCTGTGCACATAAGCATTTTGTATGCTTGGTGCTAGTGGAAACATGTCCCACAGTTCTGGACTTCACCAGCAACTGCCTGGGAGCCAGACAGAGACATCTATCTCCCTCCTCCCTGAGCTGTTTCCCTCCCACCTCCCTGAGTCTCCTGCATTTTGTTCTTAATCACTCAAGCCATGAGAACAGTCCTCCAAGCAAGGCAAAGCTTTATTAAAAATTACTTCTGATTTGTAATGATGACTGGATTATCCACGTCACGCTGCATTACACAACTGAGAATAAAGCAGCACAGAGCAAGGGGTGAAAGTGCTGTCTCCAGCAGAACCACAACTTTGTGGGCAGTTCTCAGTTTCAACGCTCACCTGCAAGAATCAGATGGGATTGGGTGCCCTTGGTACATGCCAGAGAAGCAGAATCACACACAAGAAAATTTGTACGATGCAGCAGCTGCAGAGCAGAGGCTGTTTTGCGATACAGCTTTCAACCAAAGGTGCTGTTTCAGGGAAATACTGATGCTAAATGCTTCAGGAAGCACAGCTAAGAGTAATAAACTCTAACCTGAAGCCTGGGCACAGGTCTGCCATAAAACACGTTTTTATGTGTGATCCCATACTGGCGATAAACCAGAGTTTGGTCAAGAACTGCCTTCAAGCTGCCCAACCTCACTACACGGACTTGCTTCCAGAATCCATCCTGCTGCTCAGGGGCAGAAACAGCCATGCAGTAAGTGAACAGCCACACTGCTCAGCTTCCCCTAGCCAAAGACACCTGGCCACACTTGCACAGCTGCCAGCTTTTAATGGGAAGCACAGTTTTGGCATCTGCAAAGCACTGGGCCAGAAGTCCAAATTACAGATTCAGAGCCAACCTACCAGACTTCCAAAAACAGCCCACTAAGCATCTCCTCTCATCACACTCTCTTCGGCCCAATGGTTGGTTGGGGGGGTTCTTTAAATTAACTTTTTTTCTTTTTTTTTAATCAGACCCCTGTCTAAATCACTAAACTGAACATGATCTTGCCATGCTTGGCAACATTTTCTTAACATTGTGTTAAACTTCACTGTAGGCACTCAAAAATGTGCATGTGTGTATGTACGTAATATTCTAAACATTCTTATGTCAGAGAAGTAAGAGGTGATTTATTTCAAAGAAGGACAATGCACAAGTTAAAACTAACAGGCAGCTTCAAAAGATTTGTGGTAGCTTTCCATTACAAAAGACACAGAGAAAGGTAATTTTTTTTTCTGATCCCAGGGAAGGTTCCCAAACTTTTCTTTCATCCAAAGAAATCTAGTCTGGCTGAGCCTTTGAGGCACAAACACATTGCTTAGGAAAGACTCAACTCTTGATTGTTTATTTCAGCACCTCACCCTAGAGGGAGGCTCCAAGTTGACCACAGCAGTTACTTGCTGAGATGAATTATTTGCAAGCATCAGTTAAGATCTTGCCAAAATCCAGTAATGATCGCCTCAGAGCCTGTAGGGCTCCCTCTGGGCACACACATGCTCCTTTGAGAAACTACAAACTTCTTGCTTACTCAAGCTCCATGAAAATGTCACCAATGCTGGATCACAGCATGATCCTTCATGTGACAGCATGAGTGAGACTCCTTGCCCAAAACTCCTGACAGTATAGGTTCAGGTATGCAGATCTGGCTGGGCCTTTTAGTTGGGACAAAACACACTGGAGTTTGACTCCCTACATAGCCCTCTGGCACCATCATGAACCTGAACAAAAGCACTTGGAGATGATCGAAGTTCCAGAGTGAAGCTCACATTTGCATCCATTTTCACCCACTGAACATTTCTACGCAATTGTCCATCAGACAGTTAAAATGAAGAAATAAACTCTTGCTCAGCAAATTTCTGAGATATTGAGGTCAGCAAAAAAAGGCTTCTCTTCCCAACATCTCAGTTGTCTTCCTTCACTCCATCTCAATATGAAAGCAGGTGTGGGGTGTTTGGAAACAAGTCAGAAGGCTGTAGAAGCAGAGCAGTCAGCTATAATAAAATATGAGCTTGAACCTCCACAGAGAAAGTTTTAAAAAAGGAGTTGGCTTAAAAAACACCCAAACAAATAAAAACCCCAAACCAAAATGAGTAAGAAAGTCTGAAAGTTTACATTACATATTCCTGATACCAAGAGCTAAAGGTGCTCAGCAGGACATGATTCTACCAGTGCATTTTCCAGGCAGGGATAGCTCAGTCTTGGTCCTAACAATGTACAGTGAAAGATTCACGTATTAAAGTGAAACCAGAGACATGACTAGTTTCCATGTAACCTCCCATTGCATCTTCTACTTTGCTGCCTGTCAAACATCTTTCCTGTACTGTCCTCCTTGAATTTGGAAGATAAGTGAAGTACAGGGGTGTACATGTGTGTGTGTTAAAATCCACCACTTCTGCCACTCACTCCCTCTACAAGATGTTGAAGAAGTTCAGAGCCATCAAAGCTCTGAGCCCCAGAGATCTCCTAGTGAGCAGACAGGGCTCGAGAGAGCTAAGCAGGGCTGTAAAGGAGCCCCAACACAGCACTGGCACATGCTCAGCATGAGCAGGCTGGCCTCAGAGCCCTGAAGCTCGACTGCCTGACTTCACAGAAACAAATTTCTTCTTTCACACTGCAGCCACCACTTAGTGCCTAACCAAAACAGATTTAAGCTGTTCCATAGTAAAAATAACAGTGACCAAGAAACATTATGTCAGATCACAGGAAGGGGAAGCTCTTTTTTGTTCCATTTTCTAAATTTAGTCACTTTGATATACTGTAGTCATATGGATATGAGAATTTTCAGATCTAGTGCATGCATCACTGTCTGAAACAAGAGCATGAAAGTCTCTCTGACAAAGAAAGAAGCTGTCCAAAGGGAAGATTTAGAGAAATGCAAAGGGAGCTGAAAACTCATCTGACTATGCAACAAATGTAAGTAGGCCTGGTGCTTGCTGCTGACTCCCTGGTTTGGAAACCTGCCACCAAGCACCCTTTGCTTCAGCACATTCAACCCTATCCAGCAGTTCTGCCTACAAAATTGTGGTGGGTTAACCCCGGCTGCATGCCACATGCCCACCAAAGCCACTCTGTCACTCCCTTCCTCAATGGGACAGAGAAGAGAAAATACAATGAAAGTCTCATTGAGAAAAGAACAGGAGTGATCACTCACCAGCTGCTGTCATGAGCAAAATAGACTCGACTTTGGAAAATTACTTTAATTTTTTTACCAATCAAATCAGAGAAGGATAATGAGAAATAAACCCAAATCTTAAAACACCTCTGCATTACCCACTCCTTCTTCCTGGGTTCAACTTCACTCTTGACTTTTTGCCTTCTAATTTTGACTATCTCCTCCCTCTCCAGTGGCACAGAGGGTCAGGAATGGGGTCTGCAGTCAGTTCATCATAGATTGTCTCTGCTGCTTTTTCCTTTAAGGGAAGGATTCCTCACACTTTTTTCCTGCTCCAGTGCGGGGCCCCTCCCACAGACTGCAGTTCTTCAAGGACTGGGGTCCCCCATGGGGTCATAAGTCCTGCAAGCAAACCTGCTCTAGTGTGGGCTCCTCTCTCTATGGATCCACAGATCCTATCTGGAGTCTCCTCCAGCACAGGCTTCTCACAGGATCACAGCCTCCTTTGGGCATCTACCTGCTCCAGCTGCAATTGTTGCTGAAAGGAGTTTTGTTTTTTTTCCCCCTCCTTATATGTTATCCCAAAGGTACTACCACCATTGCTGATGGGCTTGGCCTTGGCCAGTGGTGAGTCTGTCTTGGAGCCATCTGGCATTGGCTTTGTCAGAGAGATGGGAAGCCTCCAGCAGCAAACTCTGTAGGGCCCCACACCAGCTACCAAAACCTTGCCATGCAACCCAATGCAAACATATAGCCACACACAGCAAGGGCGCAAGAAGCACCGTGCAGACCAGAAGAGGAAACACAAAATCCTCCATCTCTTCCCCCAGCTGAAGTAGCACAGACTTATAAAAGGGATAAGTTTGTCCATTGTTCCCCACCTGGACTATCCCGGAAATGTGGAGAGGTCCACGTGCTTGCTTCTCTCTGAACACAGCATGCTGGCTTCCTGAAGATACAGTCCAGATGAGGCTTCCCCAAGAAAGCCAACCCATCCAAAGGAATACCCAGGGAATACTCTGAGCCAGAACTGATTCTTCCAGCTCTCACTGTTTGTTCCTAGTTGGGCTGCTCAGCAATACAGTGGTGCAAGAAAGAGTGACTCAAAAAGTTCAACAGTGGGACAGAGGCTGGTTGGCTCAAAACTCACATTAAGGCAGTGGAGGCCAAGCTAGCAGCTGTTCTCTCAACCTGCAGCACACTTAAAAAAAAACAAAACATTTTAGACCCAGAAACAGCTCCCTATCCTTAAGTCAGTTTGGCACCACACAGCTGTTGCTCAGTTTGTCTGGATTTGCAATTTCCCATGCCCTTTGGCTACTCCCGCACGTTGTGCAATTTGCAAGGTACCTTCTGTAGAGATCTCTCAAAGGTGTACAGAACAGCCCAACTGCCACCCTACCATCACTTCTGCTCCTGTGTGTCCCATCAATACTAAATCCGCCTGCTAAGGAAGGTCATCGCTCCTATGAGGCACTCACAGCTTCACAAAGAATTACAAAAGTAAGGGGACAACTAAGTTATATAGCTGACTCAAGTCCCCCTTTGGTCCCATATAGACAAGGTCTCAGCTGTTCAGCTCTTTTTTTGGGGAAAAAAAAAGAATTCTACATAAACAACTTGAACTACTCCCTATCACACATCACAATAAATACAGCTGCATATTATTATACATTGAGGATGTAATCCTGAAAAGCGCAAAGATCAGCAATTTGACAGACAACCATGCTATTTCCCCCATAATGTAGTAAAAGAAAACATGTGTACAGACTGGTGAGTTAGACACGATATAAGTATAGAGAGAGGGTGGAAAGATAAAAATTCAAGTGTCAGGAAGGTCAATATGAGGTGACTGCTTATCAGAATGGATCCTTATCACCAGCCATTACCCCATCTTTTGATACTTCATTCTTTATTGATCTCAATTTATCTGAGAATTTTAATGAGAGATGAAAATGCAGTTGTTCAGACATGGGCAACAGGAATATTTAGAGCATTAGACTGATGTCAGCCAGCCTCAGACAGATCCCTGCCTCTTCATCCTCCACATTGTACAGCCTGTGCATTTCAGCTCTGCACACTGCTAAGTTCTTGCTTTCTAACACTACCTGTTCAGAGAAAAACTGCTTACCATCCATACCTGACTGCTGCTTTTAGGAAAGAGACCACAGGGAGTGGATAGAGGTACTAAATAGCCAGCAAGAGAGTTCAACAACAACAGCTAGAGATGCAGCAGGGAGCTGCTGCACCATGCAGACTTATGGTCTGTACTGCAGGACAGTTTTGCAGTTCTCTGTGTTCATCATAAACTTTCAGAAACAGCATGGTAAAAATGCCTTTTTCTTCTACTGCAAGAAGCTCACCTTCTCTATGTGGCCCATGCAGCAAGGGGGGGCATCCTCCTAAATGTGACAACACTTATTTTGGGATAGCTTTGGGACAAATCAGTCCTTCTAGTAGTTCTCTGCTGCCAACCTTGCACTGATACAGAAGAACCAAATGCACTGCACATGTCTCTCAAAGCCAAGCAAGGCCAAATCACTGTACACCTTCAATATTTTTCCACTGTGTGGTTTCATGGGGCAGAAGCTGCTAGATGCATTGGAAGCAAATTAGGCCAAGCAGCTCTGTCTCAAATCAAACCCTGCAGATTTTGATGCTGTGGAAACTGTGGCAAATTAATTTTTCAGGAAGTTCATAAACAACTTGCTGGGGGTTGAATCATTTTTTTGTTTCTTCTCCTTTCTGTGGAATTTTTTCCCATTGTTATGCTAAGTACTTGTGGCTACAACTTAGTAAAACTTGTCCCTCACAGGAGGGTGAGGGGAGGGGGGATGGACAAAGGGAACCAGAAAAAGGAAGAGGGGTGAGCGCCTGTGGGTAGATCTCTCGCGGGCTAGCCCATGGAGTGGAGAAAAGACAGCCGGGGCTCCTGTCTGGCATCTCCTCCCCCCATGGGTTTCAACACTGGAGACCACGTCCCCTGCTGTTTGGACCTCGCCCTGCTGCCTTCCCGTCTTATCCTACTGCTTACTGCCAAGCAGCACGGCTGACACCGTGAGGGAAAGAGCGGCCCCACGCCTCCCTCTCACCCCTGAGCCGCCACCATCACCTCAGCCCTCTCCAGCCTGCAAGGGACCGGCTCTGCCCACAGCACCGGGAACTGAGCTCAGGAAAAAGGAGCCTGTGGCCAAAAGGGACTAAAATTGAGCTGTACTGTTCTGTTTTGTTGTCAATTTCTAAAGTTGTTGTTGTTTTCTGCTGTTTGCCTGGTTAGATATATTAGTAAAGAATTGTTATTCCTATCCCCACATCTTCTGCCTGAAAGCGTCTGATTTCAAATTATAGTGATTGGAAAGGAGGGGGTTGCGGTCTCCATCTCGGGAAAAATCGTTCTTGCCTTTCCTTAGCAAATACCTGTCTCTCAAACCAAGACACAACACTACTCTGCTGCATGGCAGGATCTGTCCCTTATCAGATACCATTGCTCACTGAGTATTGCTGGAGAGAAAAACCTGCTAAAAGTGTAAAGAACATGCTCCAAGAGGAATTCAGCACACAGACTGGGAAGTTACTATGTACAGATCATTCAAGAAACAAGTCTTGAGTGAAGTGTGCCATAATCTTGTATTCTGTTAGGACAAAAGCTACAATATTAATTTTATCACCAGTCATTTGTGGGTATGAGGCACATAAACCCCTGCCCTACCACTACTGTACCTTTGTTTTGTTCTTGTAACAGGAAGAGACTGAAAACTCTACAAAAAGTGAGGGTACCATGAATGAAGGAGCTTTCCCAGAATGGTGTAGGTTGCCTCAGATAACACAAATAAAAATGCTTCTCTAAACTGGACTCTTGGCAAACATCACCTTAAAACTGGGTAAAAGAGATATCCTGGCATTGCCTTCATAAAGAGTCTTGCAGAAATGAACTTAGACAAGCTTGCAAAATCCCATCAATATAAAAGCCCAGCAGAAGTATGCCATCATCTTATCAGCACAATTCAATGTATCCTAGATCAACAACAATACAGCTGCTTCCTGGTGCTCAAGCACCAAATCCAAGTCAGCACTTGGCAATACAAGGCAGGTCTGAACAGGATTCGAGATTGAACTTTATTTTGTGGTGAAGGTTACTTACCCTTGGAGTTCAGTTTAGTCTGATCTTCACAAAGCACTCAGTTTAATGGACTTCCCAACTGAAGCACCTTGCTCATCTCAAAGCTGTTGTTTGATTCATGCAGGGCTTGCCACGATGAAGCACCAATTCAAAAGTAAAGCTACCTTGTGAAGTCTGTAGGCCTTATCCCTCAGACATCCACAACCAAAACCAGTAAGGAGTATACTCAGTACACCTTTGGCTAAAGCTCAGAGATCTTGAAAATGACCACTGGGAAAACTAAAAAAACAAATCTGAAATTAAGGTCTTGCTTTAAACCACAATCAACTCCAGCAGTCACAGCTCAGTCTGAGCACAGCCTCCATCCACTGGCCACAGACAAGTCACTCCCAACCACAGAACCTGCGTAAGTCTGAAAATACAGTACCACTGACCATGCTGGCAACCTGATCAGTGTTACTACCATGCTTTAGTCAGGAGAACACCACAAGTGCAATGTGTCTTCAGCCTCCAGCAGCCTCCTAAGGCAGAACCATAAGCCCTCAAGGGTGAGGACGTTCAGTCCATCTGAACATTCCAAATTAAATTTCTAACAAAGCCAACCAGCCTTTTTTCTTTTTCACAGGTCTTGCACTCCCCCAATCTCAGTTCTTACTTCTGGTTCCCCAGAAACGAATTGCTAGAGGACAAAACTCTCCCAGCTGGTCTAGTTGGAACAAAGACGACATTCACACAGGAGACCTTGCCATCTAAGACTGTAAACTTAATCCATTCAACAGCTTCTAAAAACACCACTGGCCTCCTCATCCTCTGTATAAGATAGCTCCTTCATGCTATGGCCAGAAGCGTGAATCAGCTCCAGAATCACCAGAATCCCATCAGCTCTCCTGATGTAGGCAAGACCACCATATAACACATGATAGAGGCAGGCTGAGATTCCTGTAACCCAAATGCATTACTTTCTTAGATACAGGTAAGCTCTTAGCTAGTCAAAAGCACTGACCCATTTTGTTTGCAGCAGAGGAGTTTGGTGGTTATAATTCACACAGTACTTAGGCATTCCCTTCCCACTCCGTGTCTCTACAAGGAGCTCCCTGAAATAGGCATCCACAAGCTCCAAAGCACCTGAGAAGAGATGATCTTATTTGGCACCAGCCTGCTTACTCTCACAGTTGTCCACATCTGTATGACAAGCACAGGTACCACAAATAAGAAGGAGATATAAGGACATCACTGATTATCTTGTACTCAACCTCCAGAACACAATTTTCTTTATGTATCTACAGAGGTTATTCTTCCTCTATTCTTGATGGGAGTGGGAGAGGGAAGGTATAAAAAAATCTAAAAAAATTGCACACTGATGACTTCCAAGAATTCAAACCCCACATAGGACTTTCCACTAAATAAATTTTCCCCCTTCTTCCCTAGCAAATTGCTTTCAAGAGCCAAACAAGTAACCTGCACTGCTACTAGCAAATTACTAATTTGAGAGCATGCTAGGCTACCACAGTTACCTGCTTAATACTGCAAAAGCAATGGACACCATAGCATACAGGAGAATTACCTACCAGATGCACTCTTATTTTTGTTTTTAAACTGTAACTGTTTTTTTACATCTCTATCCCTACGTCAAGTAGCATGCTCACATCCCCAAATGACAACAATGACTCAGCACTGTTGGTGATTTTCCACCATCCTCTCCTGAGATGCATGAGGAGTAGGCCTCTGTAATACACCTGCATGTGGATCATTCATGTGTTAAATCTCAACTAAACTTACATGGGAAAGCTTTTCCCACTTCAGTGTTTGTAGAAGGGTATCATATGACCAGATGTGTGAGCACATAACACAATGCAAATTCATTACACCTGTGTCCACAGCATGCTGAAGCAGCACACAAATGAGTCCTCACTTAATCAACTGACTCCAGAGAGGGGAAAACCTCCATCAACAGCTTACCTCACCCTCACAGTCAGAAGCTTTTAAACGGATCTCGAGCAATGACACAAAGAATCACTTAGTACCTAGCAACTCTTTTATAGGTCATTTCCTGCAGAGACAAATTTCAGCAACTGTAATAAAAAACACAAACCAAAACCAGAAAACAAAACAAAACAAAAAAATTAATGCACTGAAGGTCAAGAATTCCGCTTTGATTCACTAACCAAACTAAAAAGATCCACTCAACCAAATCTAGCATCTCCCTGGTTGAGTGGTGGCAGATCAAAGTCCAGAGGCTCAATGCCCAGAGATGACTCCCATGGGGAACAAGTCAGGGCAAGACAAGTTGTTAAAGGACAAACCAGAAGAGCTTCCCTGTACCAGAGCTGACATACCAGGAAAGCTTTATTTTATCAGAAATGCATAGGAACTTTTTGTGTAAGAGGATTCCTTCAAGGAAGAAAGAGGATTCCTTCAAGGAGTGTTAAGTGTGCATGTTGCCATTCTAATTTCAAGTGATTTTAGCAAGTTCTATATTAAGAGCTTTAAAACAGAGGCCCCCAAACACACACAATACAAGGTAACCAGACACTGCAGAACAGCTTTACGAAGGCAATTCAAAAACCTCAGCCCTTCTTCTGGCATCCACATTCCCTCCCGTTCCTGCATCCTACCAAGTCAGATTGTCAGGCACAAGCCCAGGTCTGCACTGACTACTTCAATTCTCTCCAAAGACTGATTCCCACATCTATATTCCACCAGGGACAGTCCCATGGCAGCTATCCATGCTGCATACCATACTCTTCCTCTGGCAATTTCTCACTTCCTCCAAGACCACAGAAACATTTGTTGTCCCTTTCAACACGTTGTTTAAATTAGAGGATGCCACAGCCACCAAACCAGAGGACTTCAAATACTGACCTTGCAACACACAGGTTAATATGAAGGAAATCTCTAAAAATCCATGGTGGCACAGAGCCTGCTACCATGTTTCTACACTGTTACCTACAGCAAGTCACACCAGTCAAGGTTGTCCCTTCAACAGCATAGAAATCAGCTCTACTCAGTAAACTAAATTATCCATGCTAGCCACAGAATGATAATAGCTTACCCAAGTCCAGCAATCAATCTACGCTCTTCTCCTGAACCACAGGGCCCTGTTCAGCTTCACCCTGCCACCCAGATCATCCACGTCCAAAGCTCACATGGTGCTGAAATCTTGTCTGACTGTCTCAAATTATGCCATAGTACTCTGCTGAAGCCACAGCCTGCAGGATAGTGTGACACAGCCCCAAAACAGCCACAGCATCTACTTTGAAAGTCAATCAAAAATTACTCCACCTGCCAACAGGGAAAATAGAAGGCTGCCAAATGCTAGCATCAGACTCTATAATAGGCAGGTGTTGCTCTACTGCAATTGTTTACAAAAAGAACCCCAGCTACTTAAACCATGACTACAAAGTGGAATTAGATACCTGACATGAGCCTTTCACTGGGGAGCAGCTCAGATTTTGAAGCAACTTCCTATCCTTTCTGACAAAACCAGTCTTACCTGTTCTCGTCTCACCTTGCATGGGGTGACTTTATACCATGCCACACCATAGGATCTTCCACCTCTCTGTCTCCTTACTCCATCCCAGACACCAAGGGAGGTCTTGACACCTTTTGACTCCAACGTAGGGCTGGTGAGCATGGTTCACTTTGAATCGTGTAAGGTAGCCTAGATAGCCCTGCTCTAGCCATGACAGAGAGACTCACAGGGGAACTACACTATGATACCTCCATCTGCACTCCTTCAGGTGACTGGCTTCTGTTCATCCTCAGTGTGGGAGACAGGCAGAGTAGACGCTAGTGATGCCTCCCTGCTCTGATACCTCAAGAAGGGGACAGCAAGGTAGATGGCAGATGTGCACTTTCTCTCCACAGGAGACCTCTTGCTAGTCCTCCAGAACCTTTCAAAGCTCCCCAATAGCTCTGGAGCATCCTTTTGGACAGGGGCTGCTAGGCTCACACTGTATCTTTGCCCATGGCTTTCTACCTGTTGTCATGTTTTACTCTGAAAACCCACATCACCTTCTCTTACTTATCTTACTTGTGTGACGGCATTTTGTCCATCTTATGTGATGGACACAAACCGGGGCTGTCTTACGTCTACACTCATACAGTCCCTTCACAAGGCAGGAATAAAGGAAAACCACCAGTCAAACATAATCCCTCCCAGCCAAACATCAGAAGAATCATGCATAGGATGTCAGGACACCTTATACAAAAGACAGTCTGGAAGAGCCTATGGTGNTCCCATCTTATCCTACTGTTCACTGCTGAGCAGCAGCAGCCTGGTGCTGCCACCACCGAGGAGGAGCGGCCCCCCTCACCTCCCGTTCACAGCGAAACAGCCATCACCTTCAGTTGCGCGGGACCAGCTCTGCCCACAGCACCGGTAACTGAGCTCAGGAAAAAGGCGCCTGTGGCCAAAGGGGACTATAATTGAGCTGTACTGTTCTGTTTTGTTGTCAATTTCTAAAGTTGTTGTTGTTTTCTGCTGTTTGCCTGGTTAGATATATTAGTAAAGAACTGTTATTCCTATCCCCATATCTTCTGCCTGAAAGCATCTGATTTCAAATTATAGTGATTGGAAAGGAGCGGGTTACGGGAAAAGGGGTTCTTCCCTCTCCTTGGCAAATACCTGTCTCTTAAACCAAGACAGTGACCCAGACCCAGCCTAGCACAGGGCAAGGGGAAACAGCAGCAGGGCAGTTCGCAAGTGCATATGAATGCAAGCTTGGAAAATCCAATCACATTTGTCCAGACAAATCACATGTGTCTACTATCAGACAGATGGCAAACCACCTCCACCCCCCAATCCCAAGTCACTTAATAGCTTACAGGACATGAATAACCTAAAAGCGCTTCAGTCCAGGGGCTAAAAGAACATCACATACAAATAAGAGCATTTCACAATGCCTGTGATGACCCAACTGAGGTCTTACTGTCTTGGAGAGGTCAATCATTCCTGCTGGTCACTCAAAGAGGGATATTACTTTCTTAGCCTGGTAGGGACATTTTAATTTATATATGGTGCAAATGTAAAAAAAAAAAACAAAAAACAAACACAAACAATTAAACACACTGAGTTGTTATCAGCCAAGTGGATGACTACAGCCTCAAAGAACACTGAGATTCCAGCTCAGATGCTAATTCAGTTACTATTTCACCCAGCTACAAAACTGTTTCAAACACAAAAACTTCCCTAAAAGGACCATAATAAGGCATTTTTATATCACTTTCATTCACTATTTGCAAAAAACCCTCAGAAAACAGAATCCATAATCTCAATTTTTATTAACCAGTTCTAGGAACAGTAGCCCTATTCCTAGAGTATTTCTGTGTGTATTATCAAAGAAGCTATAGTATGCAGGACAGAGAGGAAAGGGAAGGAGAGGAAAAGCAAAGATTAACCCTCAACTCGTGAACTTCCTTTTTGAAGGGGATTCTAATAAAATTTTTGGATGACCAAAGAATACACCATCGGTTTCATCAATGACGACACAGATTGCACAGCCACAGAGAGAGCCAGACTGCACTTCCATTTTTGAGCACAGATTTGGCTGTGTCTACAGAGAAATATTTCCCTTATTAAGGTCAACTGGATGCAAAACACTTCTTCAGCGCAGTCCTAAAAAGCCCACAAACCTATTTAAGTATTAGGAGCATTGTAATTGCCAGGGATTTCCAGTAAAAGAACTTAGAAGAAAAACAAAGACATCTCCCTCACTACATGTTTTCCGAACATTAGACCCCTCTCCTTCCTAAATCTTGTCAAAAATGACACCAACCATGATTCATTTGTATGACAGCAATCTTGGCAACACGACTTAAACATGCACGCCTCCTGATCAAAAAAATTGGGATGAAAAAAAAATCTTGAGCTTCATGGTTGCCATTTAGGGGTTCCTAAAAAGTCTTTTATTCATACAGCAGATACACAGCAAAGAAATATTTTAGATTAAATTCAGATATACAGGCCTCCCAAGTCAAATCACACTTCACATTTTTCATATAGTCCAGATCAAATCTGGGCTAGATTTAAGCATCATCCATGACAACAAATAGGTTTCTCAATAAATTGATTTAATCATCCTTTAGCATTTCCACAGATCAGCCTTGCTATACAAACATGTTTGTCTGCTGCTCTCCCAGCTAGAGTCACACAGTACCCATGTTTAAGAGAGTCATTCCCTGCCCCAAGGCAGGGTCACACCTGGAATGCTATCCTATGTCCCTGATAGCAAGGCCTGAATTCCCTGCCAGAGCGTCTCAAAAATGCTGCAACCCTCTTTCCGCAGGCAGCATCGCCCAGGTGTCATTCGGAATCCTGGCATACAAGCCCCAGCTCCTCCCATGCTCAGCACACTGCTTACCTGTGCCTTCCTTTCTAAGCACACCTGGCCTGGCTCCCAAGCTAGAGCAATGCTTTTCCACCTCTAAGGAAACATACGTTGCACAGCCAAGTCCAAAGGAAAAGGCCATTCAATGCCCCTCTCATGCTTCTGAACCTGCTCTGACCATCACTGGGGTCAGCAACAATACCAACTGCCTGCACACAGTCTGACTCCTCTTCAAATTTCCCCTTTAAAGCATCATCTACTCACAGGGAGAAAAGGGACAGCCACAAAGCATTCACCAGTTAAAAAGAATTAAGGAGTTGCATGACTGGAATCTGGAATTCACAAGATAAATCTTCAATAGGTGCCCATCACACCATCACCCTGCACACCCACATCTGCTGTCTTGACTAATCTTGGTGGGACAGTTTTTTTCAGTTTCCAGGGTTTTTTTTTTGGAAAGCAGATCACATTGCCCTGTACACCATGTCAACAACAAGATATCACTCAGCATGTCTCACAGCATGGGTTCACCCCCCAAGTCCAATGGCTCTTACATAAGTGAGCAGTTAGAGGGAGATATATTTGATGGAGCCAGGACTCATGCTGAGGAGCAAACTGCATCTCCTTATTCTAAACATCCAGAGGAAAAAACAAAACCAACAAAAAAGAAGAAACCAAACCCCAAAAAAACCACACCTTATTAATCCCATTTACTTACGAACAAATTCAGTACCATTGCATGCTTTAAGTCAAACCATGAATACAGTTCCCTGCACAATTTCAGGCTACCTCTTAATAATGTTCATGTAACACACCTCCAACATGGTTGTTGAAATGCAGATTTCTGAGCATTGCTCACAGTCCAGAGTGTGTTCTGATTTCATGCAGATTTACACATCAAAGCACCTTTCCCATGGCACCTTGCAAGCTGCAGAGCAAACCCAAGCAGAGCAGGGAGGACACTAATGAGGAGCTTTAAAAAGTACCATGACCAGTCACGTTCCAGAGAAGAAAGGTTATGCTTTTTCCGTTTGAGGAAGGGAGAGAGAGGAAGGAAAATAAAATGGTCTCGAGAACAGCTCCAAAAAGCACAGTCTGGGAATCACTTCTAGGTGAGACACTTAAACAAAGAAGATAGAGTATTCAGGGAGGAATGCTTCCCACTAGAGACAGGGCTCAGAGGAAGCTCAGATAAAGCTCTTTTTACACAGAGCTATGGAGACCAACACACACATTGCCTACCAGGTGGAGCTTTCATGCATTCAGAGACTGCAGCATAGGCCAGGTTTTGGGGGTGGAGGGTTGAAAGTGGGACAGAGGACACCTGCAACGTTTTAGGCATCTCTATTTGTGTTTATAAATAGCTCCAAGGAAGTGGGAGCTATAGGGTAAAAGGAACTAGGGGGGAAAAAAAAAACCCAACACTGCAGTCCTATTCAAAGGAATCAAAACAAGGAGGACAGGTCAGATATTTTTCAACAATGGCACCAGCAACCCTCAGGGCCAAAACCCAAAAAGAAGAGAGAAGAGGCACAGACAAAGGGGGATGTAAACCCCCCTCCTCTCACAATAGGGTTATTTTAAGCCTGTCTCCTTGGAGCTACCCTAATATTTTCTCTCATGACTCAAACCACCAGGGAAAGGAGTTACAGCAGAGAAGAAAAGAAAAAAAAAAAGAAAGAAACAGAGCTAGGGGTGACCTCATATGACACCTTTCTAGAAGGGACAAAGCTCCAGAAGAGATGAAAGGCAAGCTGGGCTGTGCCTTACCTGGAAAAGTGTGTGGGTTGGGTGACCCTCTTTTAAGGCACTTTGAACAGAGGACATGCACAGTGTAATACAGGCCCGGCCATTCCTGGAGCAGGACATTCAGTTCTTCCACTAAAGGCGTAATAGCTTGCCAAGCTGTCCAGATATTTGGTAGGGACGCATGACTAGCAATAGATAGAGTGTCTGGCTGCAGAGCTCCCCTGGCAGGCCGGTAACTCACCACCACAGGCACCTTTCCCCGGTAGGCATAAATCTGGTATTTGCCATCTGACCGCTGAACCACGTGGCTGTTAATCTGGACACTGTAGCGCGCAAACAAGCCGGGTGGGAAAATGAATGGAAAGCTATATTCAATCTGCAGCTGCTCAACCACGAAGGACTGCCCGCTCAGACTGGTGCCGTTGATCCATGCCTCCGCATGGGGCACCTCGTTTTTCACATAGCAGGGAAACTTGTACCAAGCAGTCGCCCCATTTAAGGGCTTGCATTTGGGTTTGTTGACACAGTAACATAGCCCCATCTTCTCCAGCAGCTCTAGAATGAGCTGCAGATCCTCCCGACTCTGGACGTGGGGCTTAAGAAGGAGACGGATAACATGGGCAGGAAGGAGGCCATGCAGCAGGAAGCCCTCCACGTAATGATGGAGCTGAGTGGTCCTCAGTTTGTCAATCTGGGTGTCACTGAGCAGTTTCTGGAGCAACACGTTGGCATCCCGCTGGCAAAAGACATTGAGGATGTCTATGAGCCGTGGCAGGTTGTGGAACACATGCTCCCGCAAGGTGAGATGCTCCTCAAAGTAGAGCAGCTTTCCACTCTCGTGCAGGTAGGACAGGGCACTCTGGAGCCGATCCTCTGTCAGGCCGGCCTGCAAGCCCAGCCGGGCAGAGTCCCACCAGCTAAGCCACAACTGCTGAGCTTGAGTCTGGAAGTGCAGCTCCTCCAGCACTTGCCAGGACTTAGGCAACACCCGGTGCAGGTTTGGGAAGATATCCCGGTGCTCAGCCACCGAGAGGAGCTTGTCCCGCAGGCGACGCACCTGGCAGTAGTCCAGGCAGCTGAAAGGCAGCACTGGAGAGAGGATCTGTGGGCGGTGGTTGAGAAGATACTGAAATTGGGCTTTCTTTCGCCGCAAGTTCTTGTCTGAAACCCCGTAAAAGGCAGCATGCGGGCTGGAGCAACGCAGGTCAAAGTCCTGTCCCAGAGCCTCATCCACCTGCTGGACTAAGCTCTGGAGTCCCTCAGCATTCCTCTTCTCCTGCTGAGCGATCTGCTGATGGATGTCCAGGCACTTCTCTTCCAACTCCCGCTCTGCACAGAGGTCAGCATGGGTTCCCACCATGCACACTACAGCATGGGGCACCTTGGAACTGAGCCAGTGTAAGAAATAGCCCACAGAGGGGTAGAACTGCTGAGGAATGTAGGCACTCAAATTCACCACCAGCACATACAAAGCTCCAGGGGAGAGGAAGAAAGACTGGATCACATCATAGCTCGGGTCCCCTGCCAGCTCATACACAATGAACGTCAGGCCCCTCTCTGCATCTGCTGTCCAGTCCATCACCTCGATGCCCTTACTGCCTCCTGATAGTCCTAGTGGTACTCGGGGGGCATTGGGTGGCAGTGGTGGTGCAGGGAATGTTCTGTCCCCTTTTGCTTGGTGAGAGGGCACATGAGAAGGGATATCCTGCCGCTCAGCAGGGAGATGCTCCACCTGCTGCATGACAGGTACCCGAGTTGAGGAATTGTCTTGAGGCTCCAGAAAGGGGCAACACCCAACTGTCACCCTCCCAATGTCCTGCTGTTGCCCAGGAAACCCTCTGTGCTGGGTGTTCCCTGCCTCCAGTCTTCCCTTGTCCCCTCTCTGCTCATTTTCCTCCATGAGACACTGTCTCAGCAGGGTCTTTCCTGCATCCTTAAGGCCCATGAGGACTAGTTTGAGGCGGGGTTTGAGGGCAGGCTGGGAATGGGCCAGCTCCTGCTGGTAAGCTGCAATGTAGGGGATGCCTTTCATGCATACCTCATAGGGGGGCTGGATGAGAGGGTTGTCTTTGATCTTCCACAGGGTGACACGGGAAAGCTGCCCAAAGCCCTCAGGCAGGATGGCGATCTGGTTGCCTTGCAGGACCAGTTCCTCTAGGCTGTGGAGGAGCACGATGGAGTCAGGCAGGTAGCGGATGTGGTTGTTGTCCAGCCAGAGAGTGCGGAGCTGGTGGAGCTGACAGAGGTGAGGTGGCAGCACGGTGAGCTGGTTGCGGCTCAGATAGAGCTCCTCCAGACTGGGCAGCGCCAAGATGGCAGAGGGGAACTCCCCCAGCAGGTTGGATGAGAGGTTCAGCATCTTGAGTCGTTGCAGTCTGCCAAAGTCAGCGGGCAGCGCTTGCAGCCGGTTGCCGTCCAGCATGAGGCTCTCGAGGGCAGTCAGCTGGCAAAGACCCTCGGGCAGAGATGCCAGCCCGGTGCCGCTGAGCCAGAGGATCTTGAGGCGGCGGAGGGCAGCGATGCCCTCGGGCAGGGCCCCGAGGTGGCGGTTACCGGAACAGTCGAGCTCCTCCAGAGCGGCCAGCTCCAGCAGTGGGGCAGGGAAGGAGGGCAGTAGGTTGTGGTCGACGTCTAGGGTGCGGAGGTGCCGCAGACGGCCCAGGCCCTCAGGCAGGCGGCGCAGGCGGTTGAAGCTGAGGTCGAGCTCCTCGAGGCAGCTCAGCTCGGCGAGGCGGGGGGGCAGCCCCGGGCCTTCGGCGCCCAGTTCGTTGTGGCTGAGGCTGAGCTTGCGCAGGCCCCGCAGCCCCGCCAGCGCCCCGCCGTCCCCCAGGCCCCGCAGCCGGTTGTGGCTGAGGTCGAGCTCGGCCAGACGGCCCAGGTGGCCCAGGGCGGCGGCGGGCAGACGACCCAGCCGGTTGCGTCGCAGGCTGAGCACCCGCAGCCCACTCAGGGCGGCGCCCACCTCTTCGGGCAGCTCCTCCAGCCCCCGTCCGCTCAGGTTCAGCGCCTCCAGCTCCCCCAGCGCCGCCGCCGCCGCCGCCAGNTCCGCGTCGGCACTGCCACCGCGCCGCCCCGCGCACGTATCGCCGCCGCTGCCACCGCCTCGCCGGGGGCGGGACGCCGCCACGGCCCAGCCCCGGCAGCGCCGCACCGCCCCCGCGCCGGAGAGATCCGTCCCCACCTCTGGGGTAGCACCCCGCCCCTGCCTGCTGGGCACCGGCTCCTTCTCCCCAGGAAGGGTCTGTGTGCTGGCCTGAGACTCCTGGCCTGCGGCTCCTACGCCCGTCAACGTACGAGAGAGTGGCCCTTCGAGTGCCCCGGTGGGGTGAGCCCGCCTGGCCCTCGAGGCGGTGGGGCAACAGCGGTGGAGATGGCGGTGCCGGCACTTCGCCGGGACCCCGGTGTGTGACCTCCGCCGCCCTGGGTCTCACCCTGCACCTGGGCTCGCTGAGAGCTTTGCGAGCCGCCCGACTCACCACGGAGTTACGGCAAAAGCTGTGTCATTTTTTCTCGAGGCAAGGGCTGATTTTTCATCTAGCCCTGCAAGAAACCGAGGTTAACCTTTCTTCCCATTCAGTAAATGTTCTTCCGCGTTGAGAAAGTGCGAAAGCCTGCAGCCCTCTGGTTAATCGGAGCAACTCTGCCACCTTCCTGCCGTGCTTTGTTTCCTGTGCTGCATCCATCTGGCCAGACCCTAATTACCGCTTTCTTCAGGTCCCCCAGACAAGCTTTGCTCCGGGGTCGGAGAAACAGGCGTGGAAATTTGCACCTCTACTACCGATGGGGAATAGAGTCTCTTTACAGCGGAGCCGTCAATCAGGCTGACGGAGGCTGTGGGCGCTCAGCTTTCCCAAGATGTGTGACCTTAGTCTTACAAATGTCAGCGATGCACCGTGGCCAAAAGTTCACAGATTTTAAAACGTCATTGTTTTTGTTCGGCACTGGACACTCCAGCATGCCTTGGGGTCTTTCGTGGTCCCTTTCACAATGGAAGCAACCTTTCACCTTGTTGTAACAGCTACCATTAAAGCATGCTATAAGCTATTACTTCAGATCCATGAAAATAAAAAAAAAAGGATTTGAAATTAAAAATAGCAGGGCAACCAGGTTCACAGCCTTTATTGTCTTCCTTATTGTGGAAAGCCCTCACAAGAATGACACGTTTCCTTTTGGGTGGCCCTGTGCATCTTACTGTGCTTGGAGAGAGCTGAAGCAACTTTGTGTGGAGCTATAGTCACTGTACTAAACTATTAAATTTACCAATTACTAAAACTACAAGATTGCAAAGGCTCAGATTCATTTTCTGTATTTCCCATCATTAGCAGACAAGCAGTGATAAAATAATTTTTCAGGCCCTCTGAGTTCTAGCAAACCTTCACCAGGTTTCTGCTAAATGCTTGAGAATGACATCACCCTGTATAGGGAAAATCTTCCTGTGTTGGCTGGTAAAGCCAGACAAAGGACACAAAGGACAGGGAGGAAAGTCCACACTGAAAGAAAGTGTGGCTGTATGAAGGTAAAACTCATCTCCAAGTAGAATTCAGGAGCTGCCCAAAGCCAGCAGTCCTGGGGGCTGGGCTCATGTTTTGGCTCTAGGGCCACTGCTCAACTTCTGCTGGAGAACAGGTATGCGGAGATACTCTTGATCCATGATGCTCTGCTGAGAGAGTCTAAACCTGGGGATAAAATTCTTCCAGATCCTGGTCCTGGGAAACAGAAATATTTTATGGCCTCTTGCTAAATTGTGCCCATCTAGAACTAGTTTCCAAGCTTGTACTCATTTATTTTCAGAGCATCCCCGCAGTGGGTCAGTACATCTTTTATTTGGGCTAACCCAGTTTTTGTGTCTTTGCTTTTCTGAAGGTCACATGGGAAGTAGCCGTTCTCTGTGCTCCAAAAGGAGCACTCTCTTTCCCCATTTCTAAAGTGGCACATTCAATTCCTACCAGGGAGAGTAATTCTCTTATCCCACTCTCTTGCCCAATAGCTCTTGTTGAAATGAAATCAGGTTGATGGGTTTAATTTCCAGCCCTTTACATGAAAAATCACCCAGCCTGTTGCTATCAAAATCACATTTTTAAATCAAGACGGTATTTCTAGAAACAAAAGATCTCTGCAGGGAATATTGACCCTGGCTTCAAATTCACAGCAAATTTTCTTCTTTCCAATGCCTTGTGCAGGTAAGCATCATTATTGAGGGTCACCACCCTATGATTCCTGTGGGCACTGCAGATCCTCTCTGAGGCCAGGGCAGGCTTCTGGTTGCTATATGAACTGCAGCAAGTGTAACTCAAAAGGCTGCCACTGCATTATCCTCTTGTTTCCCATGGGAAAACTGGAAGAGCTCCTCCACTGGAGATGCTCCAAGCAGCTGCTTGGCTCAGCCAGCTGAAAAACACCAGGGAGAGAAGTGCTTATCTCCATCTGCCTGCTATTAGAAGTCATAGCCTGTATTAAAAATATCTTTCTGGCAGCATGCAAGGACAGACAGGGTAAGTTTTTTCATTAAGCAGGGAAGGTTTTGACTGTCAAGCTTCCTTTCAAGATATGCAAAGCAGCAGGAGCTGATCCCATCATAGTGAAGAGAGGGAGAAGTCATGCAGCACTATTCAAACTTTGATAAGCTCCTGTAGATGATGAATGCAGCTAAGGCAGAAGAAACAATGAAATGATGAACAGCATGCTGACACAAAGACATCCCCAGTGCTGTTTGAAGGTTGTCCAAAGAGGAAAGCTCTGGTGCTTTCCTATGAAACTTATACTTTATCCCACTATACTTGCATGAGTGTGCAAATCTGTGATGGTGTCAGCCAGGGATGGTTTCCCTTGGCTTTTTCAACACATTCACCACAGTTAAAGCTGCCAGTACAGAATGAGATAGGTCGTTCCTGGGGAAAAGGAAGATTTTATTTATCAGAAAATGTAGCTTTTGGTACAGACCTAGATGATCCCTTATCTTTCCATCTTCTTAGGCAGAGGAGACATATTTTTCCAAACATGACTTCCTCATTTCCTCTCAATTTACTCACCAGTTCACTAGAGGTCCATTAAACATGAGCATCAGCATGCTGGATGCTGGTTTTGGAGTAATTTCCTAATTTATGGAGGTTAAAAATATTCAGAATCCACACCAAACCCCTCTCTTGCTGATCAGGATCAGCTAGGACTTACAGCCAAGCAGCTGTAAAATTGCTGGGAAAGCTATAAAGCATTTTATTAAAAAAAAATCAATCACATTTCAGTGGGTTCCATTATATGTCAGAATTGCATTTGCAGTTATTAATTTTAAATAGTAGTCCTGCAATGTCCTATTGATGGAATTTAATTATTCAGATGAAATCTGAAGTGCTTTTACTTTATGAGGTCTGCACCCGCATCATTAATATTTCTACTTAAAGCACCTTCCTTCTGGGTGAGGTAAAAGGCATTGAGTAACCAACAGTATTTTAGAGCCTGACTCTGGCCCTTGCAAGATAAGAGGTGCAAATGTAACCAGCTGCTTGTGACAAGACATGAACTTAAATCAGCCCAACAGAAGCACCAAGCTGCTGTGGCAAGTGGATGCAGGGTGTCCTGTGGGCCAGAGCTCACAGGCTCTGGCACCAGCAGGAAGCAAGGCTGGCAGGGCCTTAGGAGACTGCACCACCAGACATACAACCCAGTTAAAAACCTCAGGGTCCTGCTTTGGCAACAATTCAAGAAGTCCAGTTTCCAAGGGCTCAGTGGTTTTCTGGGGGACAAGCAATGGGTTGACTGACTACTTTCAAAGATCCTTCACATGCTTCTCCTCAACCTTAAGTAGAAATCCTGTGATTTTGCCCAGAACTGCATTCTCCACACTACTTTACCCACCATTTCTGCAGAAGTGCTATGAATCTACCCCAAGGCTTACCAAGCCATATACAAATGGTGATGGCAGCTCTTGAAGAGATCCTGGAAGTGCTTTGGGCAGGAGAAAGAGAAGGGCTGGGGTCAACAGCACTGCTGTTTGCCTCAGCCCTCTGTAGGGGAGCAGTGAGACTGTACATGTGGGGCAGGAAGACTTAGAGGAAATTTGGGAATGCAATAGGATAGAGACCCCTACCCAAATGTGAGAGTCTGAAAAGGAGGTGCATCCCCAGAATGGCTTCATATCAGCCCCTATGTAACCCACGACTGGGCCCCATTTCCCCATAGGTAGATCTCATACTGTTAATCCTAATTGCTTTGCTTGTTTCTTCCTGGGCAAAGGAATTTGTTTCATAGAATCACAGGAAGATTTGTGTTGGATGGAACCTTTAAAGATGATTAAATCCAATCCCCTTGCCTTGGGCAGGGACATCTTCAACTAGATCAGGTTGCTCAAAGCCCCATCTCACCTGGCCTTGAACAGTACTGGAGGAGGGGCATCCATAACTCCTCTGGACAACCTGTTCCAGTGCCTCACCACCTTCATGGTAAAGAATTTCTTCCTAACATCTAACCTAAATCTCTCCTCTTTTAGCCTAAAACTTCTCCCCCTTGTTCTGTCACTACCTGCCTGTGTAAAAGTCTTTCTCCCCTTTTTCTTATAAGCCCACTTTAAGTACTGGAAGGATGCAAAGAGGCCTCTCTGGAGGCTTCTCATCTCCAGGCTGAGCAACTCAACTCTGTCAGTTTGTCTTAATAGGAGAGGTGCTTCAGCCCTCTGATCAGCTTTGTAGCCCTTGTCTGGACCTGCTTCAACAGGTCTAGAGGACCCCAGAGCTGGATATAGTACTCTGTAGAAGGCGTCAACTAGCTCATGGGAAAGTTTTGTGAGAACATGGAGCTTTCTCAGGAGCTGGCCTGGGAGCAGAAGTTTTCCTAGTAAAAAACAAAGGCACCTGCTACTGTTTACAGAGTGTGTATTTTGAGAACTCTGTTGTTTATAATGAAAACATCTGTACAAGAGGTGTTTCCTGCTCTAGCCAATCAGCTGTATTCTATCCTTGGACTAGTGTGGTACTGTATTTAAGCAAGGTAGTGTTACAATAAATTGTCTCCTTCCTATCTTGAAGGATGACCTTGTTGCTGTGTGTTTTATTATGGTCGTTTCAAGGGTTAATCCCCTAACTAACAGCGACCGTACTCCAGGTGGGATCTCACAGGAGAAAATTAGAGGGTGAGAATCTCCCTTGACCTGCTGACCATGCTTCATTTTATACAGCCCAGTACACAACTGGCTTTCTAGGCTGTGAGTGCACATTGCTGGCTCATGTCCAGTTTTTCATCCAGCAGTACCTCCCTGGCCTTCTCATGAAGGTTGACCCTGAGAATAGCTATTCCTTACTCAATCCTACAACCAACAATTAAATTTTAAGGCCACCATGGATCCCCAGTTTTAAAAAATATTACTTGTATTTTTAAAATTCTTTCAGGATGTAGAACAAATGTCTGCATACCAATATCTTTCATAAAAGTGATGCTATCTATAGCCTTGGTTTATGGGAAACACAGAAAGAGCAAAGGAATATGATTTTTTTTGCCACTGATGCCACAAAAGCAATTGGAGGGTGACATATAAATTGTGGGAAGCCAATGGTGAGCTGAACAAGTGCATATGGATGCTCTGGCCTCTTAAATATCTTAAAAGCTTGGTTCTAACTGTCTTGGGGTGACTGTATGATGCCTCTATCCCCAAATCGTCTGTCCAGTTGGTGTTGAATATTGAATTCTGCAGCGTTAAGACTGGTTCCAGGCGTGAAGGAGGGGAAAGAAGTGCAGAATTTGTTATCAGAGACTGCACTCACTCCCCCGCATCCTTCTTACAGACTGTGTTGTCTGCAGTGGACAGTGGGAGAGAACTCTCTTTTGCTTTTCGGTTAGTTTTTCTAACTAATTGAGGCAAAGGAGTTCCCTGGACTGTGTTTTTCCTCCTTTTTCTTGGAATTGTTTGAACCTGCTCTGAAATGAAAACCCAGGGGAGCACGGGAGCCCACACCTGTGGCCCACCAGGCCTGGCCTGGGCTGCAGCATTTCCGAGCGCTGGAGGGACTGAGAACAGACTGAGTGAGCCAGGCTGCAACCCATGGAAGGGACTCATCTGAATTTGTCATCTCTTTGGGATGGTGAGAGGTTTTGCTGTTAAGTATTGTTCATTTTTGTGCTGGGAAGTGTTTTACCTGTTCAATAAACAGGATTTTTTTCCCCACTTCTCTCCGAGGAAATATTTTTCCCTGAACCAAATGGGGGAGGGACTACTTGAATCTGTTTCATAGAGGGACCCCATTCAGAGGTTTCCTACCAAATTTGCCCTAAACCAGGACACTGACAAAGGAGGATGTTGCAATTAACTTGCAAAGGCCTTTTGGAATTTTGAGATGAAAGGCAGCTGTGAAGCAGCAGCTGTCCAGATTCAGGTGCCAGGGAGGTCTTGCTGAGCTCTCTCAAGGCCCATGCCTTTTAAGTCATGGCACGAACAAGAACTGAGCTGGGCACATTCGAATGGATCTTCATTTACTTCTCCACTAGTAAAGGGGACTGATTTCATACCTCCTAGTCATCACCAGCAGGAAGGAACTTAGTAGCACTAGACCAGATCCTAATTTCTTCTGAATTCCATTTTCTGATTTTCTGTGTTCCCTGCACTAGACCTGGTCAGCGTTTCTTCAGCACATCACATGGTGCTATACAAACGGTTACTAAAGCCCTTTTGCTACCAAACAGCTAAGGCAGATGTATTTGCTGAAGCTGGCTGGCCTTAGCCGCATTCACTCCTTTTAACAGGAATTCCTCATCACTCTACCCATTCTCTGGCTCATCACTGTTGCCCTACCAGCTGAACTGAGAATTTTCCAGAAATTGTTGCTGTTCATATTATTCCTGTCAATGGAATATCCCTTTTCTCACAGATTAAAGTTAAGTAATCTCTTACTAACAGCTATTGAAGCTTTCTGACTTAAACCGTAATTGGTATTTATATCCTCTCTAGATATCAGAAAGCCAGGAGAACTGTGATATCTATCAGCTTTCTTCCACTTTCCAAATTCAAACCAAAATCCTTATTTAAATGCTTCTGCTTATGCCTATGTTGTTCAGATCTGCTCATTCTACATAATGCCTTAAGGCCATGTTTTGGTCACTGATATCCCTAGATTTCTCTTTCTTACCTTTTAGCACTGGTACCCACCTCCTGCCTGGCTGCCCCTAGCTTCCTGTTCCACCTCTCCACACTCTGTTGTTTCTGAGCAGATGGAGTGTTCCCCACTTAGCCTCTTTCTCCCATGTGCTTCATGCAGCTTTTTAGTGACCACCTTGCTCTGGCCAATGGGCTCTATGCTAGTGCTACTTTCCTCCCTGGAATGAGTAAAGAAGTGGCTTTTCAGCTTAGATAATAAACTTTTAAAGAACTGCCAGGTTCCACTTAAGTTTCTACATCAGCTTTCTCTCCTGGTGTCACTCCATAATTTCCTGGCTTTAGGAAAGGACCTGTAGCAGAATGTAGGAGCGTGCTGGGCTTTGCACCACTAATTAGTGGTTTGTCATCAGTCTCGTGTGTTTTTGTTCGGAGCCAGGATTATTAGAAAGGCAATTGAGATGGTTTCTCATATTCGGACTTGGATGTTTATCTTATCAAAAATTACAGAAAGTATGACAGTACCTCTATCTGCTTGCTAGAAGTAGGAAAAATGGCCACAGCTGAGACTGCTTCAAGGCCTTTTAAAGCTAAACACACTAATAAAAGTTTTACGCCTATATTATTTATACTTTTGACCCAATAATAGATTCCCATGACCTTAAGAGTGACTTTCAACTGACCAATCCAAAGGTAACTACCTAAGTTCTGTGAAGAAGGAAGAGAAGAAGATGAACAAGAAGAAAAGACACTGCCCAAAATTCTCTATCTTGTCCCCTAACTACCACTATACTGTAAAAACCTCAAATTTAAAACCCATTACCCAGTGAAAACACACACATCTAACCCACTACACATTTGTGATTTCTAACTTATTATTCATATTTACAAGTCTTCTCCAAGGTTTCAGGTCCAGAGCAGTGTTTTCAACGGGGTCTGTGCCAGGAAGCACAGAAAGCTCAAAAACTTCAGATTCTTGAGATCCAACAGCAGAATGAAGCAGTGTGCAAAGCCAGGTTGGATAAAGCCTTGAATGGCTTCTTCTAGAGGGAGGTGCTCCCTGCCTATGGCAGGGGATGTCGGGACTAGACGATCTTTAAGGTCCATTCCAAACCCGTAACATTCTACGATTTTGTGATTCTATGAAGCCATACTGCCGGCTGGATCGTCTCCAGGGAAAGGGAGGTGAGCGCCAGGCCAAGCGCTGGCTACCCATGGGGGCCGGATAATTCATCCACCTCTGGCGTGAGAAGTAAAGGAATGTGATTTGTTTGTCGTTGATGCCATAAAAGCACCTGGATGGTGAAACATAAACTGTGGAAAGCCGGCGGCAAGCTGAACAAGTTCATACCGATCCCTCTTAAAAATCTCGCAAAGCCTGGATCCGACAATGGGGTGTTGCAATTAGCATGCAAAGTCCTTCCGGAGTTTTGACACCAGCGGCAGCTGCGAAGAACTACCTTCCCCGATTCTAGTGCCGCAGTCGGACCGTGCCGTGGAGGCCCTGCCCCTATAGCGGGCTCCGCACGGGAACACTGCCTCTCGCCCGCCCCTTCTAGGTCACGCCTGAGGAGTTGCCGTCCCGCCCCTCTCCGGCACTGCCAGCCGAAGAGGGGACGCAGTTCCCGGGCAGCTCCAGCCCNCGTGGGCGGGGTGGCGCCGTTGCCGCAGTGACGGAGCCGGGAGGGGCGGAGCGGCGCGAAGATGGCGGCGGTGCCGCCGCGTCGCTCGCAGCACCATTATCACCACCACCACCCGCCTCCCGGCCCGACCTCCCCGCCGCCCGTTGCCGCCTCGCCGCCGCGCAGCCCCAGCCTAGCACCGGCCGCGCAGCGCCATAGCCTGGCCGGCGCCGAGGGCGAGGCGCCCCCCGACGCGGACCGGCCTCTGACCGCGGAGTGCGCGGCGGGTTCGGGCGCCGCTGCGCCGGCCCTGCCGCCGGGCTCGGGCAGCAGCTCCAGCGGCTCTTCCTCGTCCTCCTCGTCCGCGTCGTCGTCGTCGGCGTCGAGCCCGGCGGCGGAGAGTCCCGAAGCGGCTGGCCCGGGCGCAGCAAGCGGGGCGTTCCGCGAGCTGCTGGAGGCCTGCAGGAATGGGGACGTGACGCGCGTGAAGCGCTTGGTGGACACGGGCAACGTGAACGCCAAGGATATGGCGGGGCGTAAGTCCACGCCGCTCCACTTCGCCGCTGGTGGGTACCGAGGCCTCCCGTGCTCGGCCAGGGCAGTAGCAGCGAGCAGGGGAGGGTTCCCCTGGAATAGCTAAGGGCAGGGGCCCTCCAGCGCCTCGGGGATTCGGGTGTGGGCAAGCCTAAGCTGGGAGGAAGAGTGTGAGCATACTCTCTTCCCCGGCGGCGTTTCGGTACAGGCTCTTGGAAGATGGCTGTTAAATCCCCTTCCTCTGGGTGAGACGAGTGCGAGAGGAGATCCTGGAAGAGTAAATAGACTATAAGATCTAAAAACATGGATAACGATTTCTGTGTTTCATGTCCATGGGCTGCTGCAAACTTGTGCAGTGGACTTAAGAATCAAGAAACTGGAATTCAGGACAGAGTTGACTTGAAGTAAGGTTTTCGCGTGTGTTTTAACAGCTCAGGGACTCCTGTGCTGCACATGCACTTCAAGGGAATCGGTTTTGATGCCTTGTACTTTGTAACTTCTTTCATTTCGGCATGGTTGCTGGTTGATGTCTGCATCTCTTGTGGTCTGAGTAGGCTGGGGAAAGGGGTCAAGTGGAACAGCTGAAGTTACAGATGTGTCCGGGAAAGAATACACCTCTTTGTGCAGAGAAGAGATGTCATTGTGATCAAAACTAATAGTTACAAAAGCTATTTAGCAGTAAGGTCCAACAATGTAGACAAACTGGAAGTAAATATTACCTTTTGGCAAATAGAGCTGTAACAGATTACTGCAGTTCATAAAAAGAACATTTCTTACAGGGTGTATTCTTCACTGGGGACACAAGGCACACAAAATTAATGATAAAAGTTAAAAAAAGGTATTTTAAATCATTACTCTTAACTCAGGACTTGTACAGTTGTTAGGTCTGTGGTCAGTCTGAGAGCTCTCTGAGATGTGCCACAGTGTTACAGAACTGGACCTTACCTAGTGAAGCACACAGATCTTGTTTGATCTTTGTGGTGCACTGGTGCATGTGAATTGAGATAATTAACAAGTCTGTATTGAGTGGTCAGTGTTTAAATGCTGGCAAATGGCTCTAAATCACTGTTGAAATCAGTAGCAAGATGAACATTTTACAGCTCAATGCTGTCTGGCACTCTGAATAGTGTTTAATTTATCAGTTAGACAGCACACCCTGAGATTATACGGGTTTATTTTAATTTTCAAAGTACAAGAGGCATTTGCCCCTTGGAACAATGCCCCTAAGGGAACTTTTGGTCCTGAGTTGTTTCCTTTTCTTTCTTCTCTGATCCCTAAGCTCTGCTACTGAAATGGAGCTTATGCAAGTGGAGTCTAAAACACAGCAAACTTCTGGGGTATGGAGATGGACTTAATTTTGATGAACCCTAGAAAATAATGCTGGTACCAACTGCATACGTGCTTATGAAGTTGTTAATGTTTTGGAAGGCTTGAGTCTCCTCTGCTTGTTTTAGATTCAGACTTAAAGTTAGGTCTTGCTGCTTCCCCTAAAACTCAGATCTCAGATTGTAACTTAAGTGACTGTACAAACTATAGTGCTGAAGCTAGTTTGGAGAAGAAATGGAATTGGATGAAGAAATGGACAAAACTTACTTGAGGGGGTAAGATTTTGAAAGTTGATAATGTCATTAAGATGTTACTTTAATAGCAGTGGAAGGTGATTCATTGTAGAATGAGCAAAATAGCAGATGAAGTTCTTGTACCTTACAAATTCCCATATCTATTTTTCTAGATTGAAAGACTTTCCTTAGATACCATACCTATTTTATCTCAAATTGCTGCATGTCTGGTGATAGTGGATTAGACATGCGAGAACATTAGGTAGATTTCTTATTACAAAGATCTTGAGATCCTGCATTTTGGAAAGGCCTGTAAGTAAGCATGTTATTTGAATGCAGCTGATCTTAAGCAGTGTATACCTGCTAGTGATGCAGTGTGTTGATTTGATCTCCTTTTTGGGCCAGATGTAAGATAAAACTTGTTTGCTTATGAGCATAGCAGTCTGCTTGTATATAGGAAGCTGTGTTTTGGATAATAGCCCATGTGTATGAGCTATACCTAAGTGTGAATTGTGTGGCCTTCAGTAGGGGAATGGGTGGATGTGAATGCAGGATGTCGTGTTTTAAGCTGCTTTTTTCAAACTTCTTGAAGCTAAACTCTTAGATGATAGAGTTTCACTTCTGATGTTGGGATTTGTGAAAGAGGAATTTTTCTTCTAATTTCTTCTTGATTTCCCGTTTTTGGGACTGGATTTTATTCTTTATTTCCTTCCCCCTCCCACAGGGTACTCAACTTCTCCCCAACTCAGTCTGTTTTTTCAGATGTCTATCTTGGCAGCAATGCCAAGCAGTTCTTTTACTGTAATAGGGAAGGATAACTTCCCCAGTTATAGTTCCTTGTAAAAAGTACTAAGTTTGGGTTTCCTTAAGCTTTGTAAGGTTTCTAATTTGAAAATCGCTTTTATGTCCTTTCTCATGGTAGGACTATAAAAAGAGGGACTTCTGAGAGCACTCAGAATCCTTGGCATATGTGTAAGCTGGAGGTAAGATAACAGCTGAAATCTGTTACGAATTGTTTTAAAAGCTGGGGGTAGGTCTGAATCTGTTTCTAGAAGTTGGAGTCACCTGTCCGTTATTCACTTCCAGATAAATTCTGCATGGCTGCATCAAATTTGAGCAACAGTTTCATCCACATTTTCTCTGTTTGGGATGCCTGAGCTGCCAGTTGAACTGAATAAAGGGGAATTGGCTCTTCAGCTCTGTGTTGAACTCTCAAGTAATGTGCTGAATGAATCTGGCCTGCTTTGGTTAGCTATTAATAAGGGAGAAATTAATACTGAGGCAATATTATAGTTACAGAGGCCTCTCTTGCAAACAGGAAGAAGTTGAGCAAAGTATAATTTTCCTTTCATCCTCCTTGCTTGGAAAGGTGAAAACTCAGTACTGTCTCAACTGCTGTGGGGATTGCAGGATATTTGGGTCTCTGGTACCAGTGCAGGCTTTGTATATTGTCCGGCAGCACCCAAAAAAGCAGGTTCTAAAGACTTGAAAGTGATTGAGTGACTTTAAAACATGTACAAAAAAAAAGAAACTAAGTGGAGGTATTAATATATGCATAGCTGTTACATTCAGTTTACTTCAATAAAAACCAGCTTGCTAAAATAATTTCAAAAGCAACTGTGCTAAGCATGGACAAAGGTATGTTTGGCTTTTTTATCCATACTGGTGGCCAGAAGCAGATACATAGGGAAGAGTTACACATTTACTCTCTTCATATGATACTTCCCTGAGTACTGTTTTAGCAGTTTGTACCTCAGCAACTGTTTGAACAAAACTCAGTTTTTAAATGTTATTAGAGGGTCATCCTGTGCTAAAGAGTTCATTAAATAATTGGACTGTTAACTTGTGTTAGAAGTAACTTGTTTTCTTTTGTACTTTGCACCCTCTTCACTGGAATATTCTGTCTTTCTGCTTAATGATTCGCTTCTTCAAACCAGGTTGAATGAGACAAATTATTTCACTCACTTGTCTTTCTACTGCATTCCTTTTATCTAAAGATGTGTTACCTCTTTTCCTTGATTAAGATCTTAACTGTCATTGTTTATTTTACCAAAATAAGAACACCTTTACTGTACCATATGCCCCTCAGTAGCAGAAAATACTTGTCACGCCCATGTTTTCTGTTCTTATGAACTGGACCAACAATTCTGAGTTTGATGGTGTTGTTGATACATAGTTGATAAAATATGTTTTTTGCCAGCATAACCAAATGATTTGGTTATTCTGTGTGTATGTGAGAGGTAGATTTTTTTTTCCTGTTGGGAATACTATTGGCTTTTTTTAATAGTTGGATGATTTTAGTCTATGTGATGAGGTATCACGTTTTAGGTGTAATTTGTTTCGGATATGGTGTGACTTTACTCTCAGCCTAAGATATAGCCTGTGCATCACTATGTGATTTGCAAGTTGAAGTGCCTATATTGGTCCATTGTGTTTGAAGCGGGCTCTATTTGTGTCATGCTCTATGCAGAGCACTCACATACCAAGGCTGATTTTTTTTTTTGTGGCTTTTCTACCATTAATATACCTGGATGGAGAGGATTCTTGTGAGCGCTTATCTGAAATCCCAGCTTTTTTCCTGGAGTCAGCTTGGTAACAGTCTTGCTTTTTCCCTTCTGAAACATATATATTCAAAAGAATATATATGTATTTCCTGATGACAGCTTAGTTCATATGTTTTTAGACCTCATCCTTGCTGGGAAATCATTTATAATAGCACTTCTTTCAGAAGTGACTAGATGGATGGACCTGGTAGAAATAAGCTGAGTCCTACTCAGTTTCTTCATATAGCCACAGTCTTAAGCTTGTTCAGTTCCATACCCATTTAATGGGAAGTTAAATTTATTTTGATCATGAAGTTAGTCTCTCACGTTCTTGTGCAACACATTCTTTTAGCTTTACAAGTGTTCTCTTTCTAGGGTTTTACCCAGGGATATAGAGAATACTACTAATAATTGCTGAACTGTGGCTTAATGCCCACTTCTGTAGCAAGAAGAGGTAGAAGCTTCCAGGAGTGGCTTTTGGGAGTTATGAAACTGGGATCACAGAGTGGGGTGTTCTTGGTCTCACCAAAGCTCAGGCTTGGAGAAACCTGATTTAAGGTGACTTGTTAAAGCATCAGTGATACAGCTTGTTTTCTTTTTGCTTATGTGTATCGTAACAGCAAAAAGCTGTTGGGGGATAGCAGTTTTGTTCTAAGCAGGCCTTTGATATCACTAGTAATAACTGTTGGAAATCTTACCACTTTGTGAAGGCTAGCATAAATAACTATACTCTAGAAAATTTCTGGAGTAGACAGCTTTAATCCTGAAGGCAGGGATCTCATTGGGTTAACAAGCAGTGGTCAGAGTTTTAGAGAGGTGATCAAGTTGGTTTGTCACTTAGCAAGCTGTTAACCATAAAAATACAAGTTGCTTTGACGTGTATGAGTGAGATAAGCAACTGTGGAGGCAGAGCTGATCTAAGTAGCTACTGAGTGTTCCTTGAAGGGAGAGCCAGGAAATGGCAAGAAGTAGTTGGTAACTTTTGACACACTTCCGCTCTGTGCAGAGACACCTGAATTGTCCACTCCACCTGTGCTGCAGTGTAGAGAAAATTAGATTACATTGCTCTGGAAAGCTTTGCTTGAGACATCATCTTAAACTACTCTTAACTCAACTTGTTGCAGGTGTCCCTATGTCCTTGTCGTAGAAGGGAATATCTGACCTCACACAGGTGTTTGTAAAGCCGAGTCACTGCTTAATTCTGCCTTGTGCAACTTAAAATGGGGTTAATAATTTTCAGCTGGATTCGTATGGATACAATGAGGAATGCAAATTGTGTAGTCAATTAGGAAACATCCTGGCAGTCTTACAGCCTCAGAGCCTCCAAAATGCACACTTTGATGTAAAAAAAGATCAATAGATAAATTACTGGCCTTGACTTAGAAATTTTTTCTTTTATGTTTTTGGTAGCATTTGTGGTACCTAAACTCTCTAAGTGTTCTTAGTCTACTAAGTTATTACTTAGTAGAAAGATCTTTGTGACTAGTAACTTGTTCTCTTGAATTATCTTCTGATACTTTATGCAATATGTCTCCTTCCCATTGAAAATTTTTTGGAAGGAATTTATAAGAGGATATAAATACAAAATCATAGACCTTCAGTAATACTGAGCCAGGTGCACTTTTTCCCAGCTTTTTTCTGTTTACTTAGTTAACTCAGTTGAATTATTTTTTTCTAGTGGAATGGGAGAGGTGCTTGGGGATGTCTTAGGGAAAAAGTCTGATCGCAGTGTGTGCTGTAGTAAAGCAGTGACACACAATGACTTAGCTTGGACTTCTTTCACCTTTTGCTTATAGCATAAAACCATTCTGTGAAGGTCCTGTATCTAAGAGTGCTCCTCCACCTCAAGGGCTTGTATTCCCATATAAACTGTATTTAGTGCTCTAACAAGTGGGATTACATTTAATAAGAGCATCTTTCCAGCTTTGCTTAGGGTCCCAGGATACCTACAGGTGTGCTTGACCTGTGATTATACACTTCTGTAAAATTTAACCTCTTTTGGAGACTTGTTCTTAAATCAAGCAGGTGAAAGGAGGAAGAAAAACACCTAATGAGAATCATAAGTCTTCCGTGTCATAAATCAAACTGTGCATATAGCAGCTTTGCAGAGTTGGAATTGACATTTGGAGTTCTTGCTGTGTTGTGATAAATTAATTGGGGGACGGGTGAAACAGTTCAGCTGTACTTAAACTCATTAAACTGACTACTTGATGTATTATACTCACCAAGGAAAGCATTCTTCCAGTTTTACAGGCAAGTCAGTTGTTTTTTTTACCAGACTTTCTGTTACTTTGTCAGAGAATTGTGTCTTTTGTGAATATTAGTAATTAGGTTGTCTGTAAACTATTACCATGACAAGACTTTTGACTAACTGAAGGGAGGTTTAAAGTGGAAACCCTAATGGGCATATATAACAGAGGGTACAACTGATGCTCCTGTTACTTTCCTTGCATCCTTTTCTCATCATTCAGCATGCTTAGCCTTTGTAGAATGTCTTAGTGAGAAAGAGTGGCAGGCAGGCTATGTTACAATGCAGTTCAGCTCTGTCATGACTGTAAGTGAATTGTCCTGTTTGAGCAGGTGAACAGTCTGACTTTATAGTGAAGTGAACCAAGAATTAGATGATGGACATGAATAATACACTGAACCAAGAGTGAACAGTTTTAGGTACTAAATCATGTTGTTTTGCCAGACAAATGAACATAAATATGTTCTCTTGCAGGCTTTGGAAGGAAGGATGTTGTAGAGCACTTGCTGCAGACAGGAGCTAATGTTCATGCTCGTGATGATGGAGGACTGATACCCCTGCACAATGCCTGCTCCTTTGGTCATGCAGAAGTGGTCAGTCTGCTGCTGTGTCAGGGGGCAGACCCAAATGCTAGAGACAACTGGAACTACACTCCTTTGCATGAGGCTGCTATCAAGGGGAAAATAGATGTCTGTATTGGTAAGTGTCTGTCACTTGTTAGGTTGCAATTTTACTTGATTATGTTTTATGAAGCTGTAATTGTTTATGTGCTAAATTTGGGATGAAGGATATTGCTTGTTTTAAAAGAGAACTATTTTTAATCTAGCAGGTAGGTACAGTGATAGTAATTTAACTTTTTCTTGGTCTGTAATACAAGGTTTGTGAACTTACATCAGAAAAACTATCCTGGAGAGATTGGATGAAGTCTCCTTGTTTGTTAAATTACAGTATTTAAAATCTGAATATGTAGGTTTGTCTTTCTTGGTTGTTGTCAAGAATACTAGCTTTACTAGATAAAGTCTCTGGTTTTTTGACTGCTCTATATGTTGTAGTAGTGGTTAGGAAGGTGGTAAACCTTTCATTCCATGCAGTATGGAGAAACAACTCAGTCCTTTGGAGCTTTCTAGTATAATTTACAGGACACCATTGTTCAGTGTGATCTATCTTCAGTATGTGTTTTGTAGCCTGGAGCCAAAGCAATTTGAAATAAAATTGAACACTTCAACTGTTTAAAATTTGTTGAGAGCATATAAAGAACTTTTCAGTCAGGATGTCTTTAACTTTTGTGGTTTTTTTTTTCTGTACTTAGTAGCTCTTTGTTTCTAAATGGGAACTTCTATTTTTATTTTTTTTACACTCAGAGCAGTTTCTTGAACTTACACTCTTTTAACATCTACTAACTTGAATAAAATTACCGGCTCAGCATTTCTTCAAAGAATGCCTGATGTTTAGGCACTTCCGTTAAGATTATGAACTATATGTTCTATGTGTTAGCTAGATGGCAACACACAATTATCAGACTACTAGGTAATGTCTTTTTTTCTGGAAGTTTTATTGCATAGAATTCCTTTAGAGAAAGCTACAGAACTTACAGAATGAAATCTTGCATTAACTTTATTGCAATATTTAAGTCATTATTTAAAAACAAGCACCAGACATTTAATAGAAGAAAATTGGAGGAAACACCAGAATATAATTTTTCAGTCTGTTTCTTCTTTTTACAAGCAATGTGGTTTCATCTCTGTATGCAAAGTAAAACATGGAGAATATTCTTAGAAATTGCATATAGTTGATTATGCAGCAGTATGCGGGAAGAGATCCATGATATAGTGGGTTCCAGTAACAGTCTACTATGACAATGTTGAATAGAAAACTAAGTTTAATTCCAATCAGTAACTGGAATCTAGTATATGACTTCAAGGAAGTAATTACTTTGGTCTGGTTCATGCTGAAGTCAGCCTGATTTTTGGGAACTGCTTACTGAAAATCCAAATTAAATGGAAGAAAGTTTGACAGTAAGAGACTGAATAGAAAATGGATCTTTTGCTTTGTAAAATATTTATCTTTTTCAGTTTCTGAAACCTTGCATTAGAGCAGGAAAGGGTTCAGCAGCACACTTGTGTTTATAGATTGGTTGTGACAGGTTTTAGGATTTGGCTGGACAAGACAGCGTGGGTAGTGTTGCTTTGGATGATTTGTCTAAGGACTTTGATACTCTGGAGGAGTTGGGGCAGATCAGATGAGGAGACAGATTATGTGGTACATCCATTTTGATGCACAATGCTGATAGTAATTTAAGATAATTTAGATCTGATTTCTATAATCAAAGAACTGATGGTACCTTTAAAGTTCACTCTTAATTTAGCAAGTAGTTGTGGACTTGGTGAAGGGAAGTACAGGATTAAATTTATGGCTTGTATTACACAGAACTTCATTCTGTATTCTGTGCACAGATTAGACCTATGACTCTAAATGTTGATGCTAGACTTAGGGTATGATCATGTATATGTAAGTGTTCAGCATGTAGTACTTACAGATCAAGTCCCAACGCTCTTCTGCTGTGTGGAGTAGTTTTAGGGATCCTTGAAAGCAGTGAACAGGCTTGTAGCAGTACACACAGTTCTTCTCCAATCTGCCTGCGGGTAGCTCTGGAGGAATTTTGGGACATTTTTTTATGGTTTATTTTAAACAAGCAGGCATGATGCTGTTGTGCTCGGTTTAGTTACAGTTATCCGTGTATGTTGTATTTCAGTCAGATACTGCATTTGTCAGGGTGAGAGTTCCTACTAAAGGCAGTGTCACCGGATTATTATGTACTGTAGTATGATTGTGCTTTGGGGTTTACTTGATTCTGTAAGACTGATAGGATGTGAGTCTAGACAAAGAAGTCTGTTCTTTCATGTTTGCAGTGTTTTTGCAATTTATGTCTAGTGGGCAAGCATGTTTTGCTGTCCGGCAAAATTCCTGTTTCTTTCTAGCAGTTTTACATAAAACCTGTGTTTTAAGGTCCTCAGCTTTAATTTCAAAGTCTTTTGAAGGAACATGTTATACACAGGGATAATGCAACAATGTTTTTAGGGCATGAATTCTCACTAGGAGTATTTTAATAGTTTTTTGGAATACATTGTACAGCACTGCTATTTTCACCTTAAGTGTATGCTATTGCAACTGATGTGATGGAAGAAACTGGTCTGTTAAAAAAAGTTAAAATTCAAAGAACACATACTTGGAGTGCTTCTTTTTAAACAAGCAGGGTGTGCTTTTTAAAAAGCATTGTTTGAAGAACAGGAAATTCTGACATAACCTAGAATTTTTTGCTGAATTTGGATATCTGTTTGAAAAGTGATAGATTCTGTAGAAATTAGTCATCTAACTTCATTTTTGGCTACCTACTCTTGGCATCTTCTTCTAAATGATGAGTGAGGATTTTCCACTTGACCTTCTCTCCATTGCTTCTTCTGTGCTGCTCCAGCCTGCATATTTTCTGTTTCATATCTGGCATGGAACACTTTCTTGGGTCACTTAACATGTCAAGAGGGAAAAGGTGATAACTGAACAGTGTGGAGATACAACACGTTCATGAATAATGCTTTTTCAGAGAAAAATTTGAGACATTGAAGCATGGTAGGAAGACCAGCAAAAGGCATGTAGTGACTCCAGCAGTAGAATGCCCTTGTGTCTAGCTCATGTTGCAATGGAGTGTCTGTGTTTGAACTAAAGGTACTGTGTGTGCTCAGCTTTTGTGCTGAGTTTAGAGTAATAGGAACAAACCTTGCCACTGGTGGAAGCCTGTGTAGGAATAAGAAGTATACAAGAACTGATGAAAACTCAGCAGACTGTGCTGAGACCCAGGAAACTGTAAGACAGAAAATAGCTGATAGGAGTTATTTTTCTTCTGTTTTACTGATTGCATATTGCAGTCATTGGACAGTGTAGGGAGAGGTGCTGAGTTTGGGAGTATTGTCTCTCTCTTACGTGGCAGTTGCTTTTGTGTTCTGGGTCTGGAAGGGAAGGTCTTGGTATGCAGTACTCAGCTGGTTTGCTGACCATCTCTTACAGTGTATTCAGTCACTGCAGATCTGTTTAGTTGCCAAGTAATTACACTTGAAAACGTTGTTTGCTTTATGTAATCAGTTTTTGGACTAAATTTATTGGAGCATTGGAACCAATCGTTAGTATCTTCCGGTATTTATGACTTCTAGGATTGCTTTATCTGTCAGGAAGATGCATTTTTGGTGTCTGTGAAATGCTTCTAGAGCTAATGAAAAGTGGTTTTGTTTCTCAGTGTTGTATTTTGTCCTGGAATAGTGGATGAATGGTAAGCTCTGCAACGTGCATTTGGAGGAATGCTTTGATGTCAGGGTAGTGACTGTTCTGCATGTTGGGCTGTGGAGAAAGAATTATCTATTTCTTCAGTCTGACTCCAGTATAGAATTTCAGATGAAGACCCACTGATTTTTTTTCCAGAAATGACATGTATGTCATGATGCTCAGAGACTGTAAAAGCCTTGAATGTATCCTTCTTTCTAATGGCAATCAGCAGTTTAGGAACTTGATTAAGAGATGGCATTTGAACTGTCTTGCATAGCAATTAGTGTACAAAATTCCTGAAAGCTCTAATTCACTTCTTAAATGCTGTCATACATTTGGCTTTGAAGGTGTTCTGTGGCAAGAGAATTTTACAGTTTAAAAGTCTTGCTGAAAGAAAACAATATTTCTTTTTTTTAAACGGAAATTATTCTTCATTACTTTTATTGCAAGATGTTCAGGACTTTCATGAAAATTAGTGAGAAGTCATTTCTGTTCACAGTTTGCACGTCCTTTGTGATTTTATAGTTGTCTATCTTTTTTTCTTCTATCAAACGTCTCTTTTCCAAACTGAAAAACATATTCTTTGGTTAAGTCATCCCGTTGAATATTCTGGTATTTCTGTCTCCTGCCTTCCTCTACCTCAAGCCAATTTTTTTAAGGGTGAGTGGTTGGTATGGGGGATGTGGACACCAAAAACAGGTGAAGTAGATTTATAGGGTAACCTAATTTTCTTTCTGGTTTGGTTTTCTGGTTGCTGAGCACTGCATGAGACTAGTTCAAGGTAGTTCCTGTGTGTTAACAGCTCCCTTAAAACTATTTGCATAGCACAGTTAGGGTTTCTTTGTTTAAAAAAAACCCAGAAAACCTAAGCTAAAAATTACCTTACAGAAGCTGTGCTTGTGCAGTTTGTCCGGGTTTGCTTTGCCCTCTGGTGGGTTTATTTTTGCAGAAGCTGTAGCTGTTCTTGCGGAGATTTTTTTTTTCCATGTGGTTCTCCAGTTAAGTGTTGATATCTATAGGGCTGCTAGGCTGAATATTATCTCAGGTGTCAAACACCTCTTAGTTTTTAAGGACATCCTTCAAAATCTGCAAACACAAGCATCTTCTATGGTGATGCCATGATTTACGGATCTGAATGTACTGTAGTGTGTTCAGTGCATATGTACAGTATATTACTGTAGTAATTTTAGGGAAATAAATTCTAGCTACTGAAAAGCTCTCTTCATCACTGTACAAAGCTGTAAAAGTTTTAAAAAATTACTTTTAGCTAAAAGGATCCATCCATATTTACTTAATGTGACTTGAGACTAGTGTTTTTACTGGCTTCCTCAGGCTATTTATAAATCCATTGCAAAGATCCTGTGTCATGATGAATTTACTCTTTCAGTGCTATGAAGTGACCTCAAGGTGCATTTGGTTCTTTTTGACAGAGAACTTCTGTGGAAGTTGAATTATTTTTTTCTTTATCCTTTTTGCACTCCAAAGATACAACAAGCAAGCAAGCTAAAACTTTTTGAAGCTAGGGATCACTATTATTTAAATGCTTCTTGTAAGCAATTAAAAACATTTCTCACCCTGCTGTTCTTTCTCACAACTGGAGAAGGAGAAGAATTCATGAGTTATTACCTTCTGCTAGTATGCATGTTTTGACTGGAAGATGTGGAGGGAGTATTATGTGACCCTTTTCTGCAGGGCAGATAAACCTCCTGTTAAGATTTTTAAAAAAATCTGTAAAAGATAGTTTATGGGTAAAAGCAGCACGCAGTAAACCTTAAGGAATTGTAGAAATGTTAAAATCATTGAACTACTAAAATCTGTGAACTACTCATTTGTTCAGCCACCTTGCAAAGAAGGCATGTACAGGAAGCAGTGAAATTATTGCTGTTTTGGTAATTTTGTCCTAAGAGATTTTAGAATGCTCAGAGTGTTTCCAAGCAGAGGAACTGTATTACTGTGAAAGTTAAATCAGTGTCTGATTTTATTACCTGAAAAATAGTAGTAAAACAAAAATAATCATAAGAAGTGCTGTCAAGGAGCAAAATTGTATGGTAGACAGTTCTTTTTGGAGGTGGGTGACAGGGAGAAGATTTGGTATCTTAACTGAAAAATAATTATACTGACTTAGATTTATCTGCTGGATAGACAGAAGCCTGTAAGAAGACTAGTAGCTTCTTAATAGGAATTAGAGGGGATATTGGTAGTTGAGGTCCATTGGGATCTGGTTATACATGTTGTTTGTGGGAGATAAGTACTGAACTCCTGAAGACTCTCTTGGAGAACTGATGTTCTAGAAGGAAGCTTTGATTTGAAGAGGCATTCTGGGTATCTGATTTTCAGAGGCTTGTAAAATCATTGGAAAATACTCTCAAGTAAGTACTTTCAAATACTTTGTGTAGAACAGTGTAAACTGTTGCTGTTTATATCAGAAGAGTCTTAATATTGCTGCTATTCCTGCATTGACTTTTGAGCTACTGAATTGGAGTACTACTGTTACTGACTGTTCGTAGTGTGTTGTGGGGAGACAGTGACTTGTATTTGAACTTTTTTAAGTTTTAAATTTAGACTGTTCTTGTGTACCAGAATTGTGAGTTTTGCTTCATAGGAGGACATGAATTTATCCTTATAGTGTGGAGCTTTCCTGTCTGTTAGCTGCAGTTAATATTGATATGAGAGGAAAGATACTTTGTGATTTGATAAGCTTAACCACAAGCAATCTTTGTTAACAGCATCTATCTCTTGTATGTCTCCATATGCAAAATAAAATTCCTAGCTATTTTTAATAATATTTATTAATCAGATACTGATCAAAGCCAAATCAGTTATTGTGGAAGCAGGCTCATCAGACTATAAGGGTTAGGAATTATTTTTGTCTGTTTCTGCTCTGTAAGTTTCAGCATTTGTTTGGAACCCTACTTCTTTTAGTAGCAAAGTAGTTTTAAATTGATGCATACCCAGTGACTCAAACACCTAATATGCTTCTCATACTGTTTCTTCATGGGGTCTTTCTCAAAGGAACCTTGCATGATAGCAGACACAGGATGGGAATTTTATGTTTTAGCTTGAGTGGAAGAATACTTTTGTTGTCTCAATTAAGTGCCTGTTCGTGGTTTTAAATAGTTTCATGTCCTCTAATCACTTCTTTAAGCTATGTTAGCTTCTAAATGTTAATATTCATCACAGAAATTAAAGCCTCAAGGGCCAAGTCTCACATTTTTTTGCATCTACAGTGTAGTTCAGTAGTCTGTAGTTTGGAGTTGCCGTATTGAAAGAGACTGCCTTCTCTATGAGCTGTTGGTGGAGGAACCCACGACTGAAATAATACATTGGTAATTGGGAGACATTGTAATACTGTTGTCATAGTAACAATGGACTGGAGTGTGAGACAACTGGGCTTTTGTCAAAAGTGACAACAGAAAATAGTTTGGGGCATTCTGGCATGGCATATACAACTGCAGTGGTCTCTGGTGGGTTTGGGCAGAAAGACATGAGGGAAATGGATCAATTCCTGTATGAGAAGGATACCTCTTCAGTGTGTGACATATGTGCGCAGACAGGTCTGTTATGGAGTAGTCTCCAGGAGTTACTGTATGCTGGTACCTGTGCATGTGTAGCTGTGATAGACACTTTTGGAAGAAATCTCTCGGACTGGTGTCAGTCACATGTATGTACCCAAAAAAGCAAGGTCTTGGAGTGCAAGGAACCTTAAAATCATTGATGCAAGGTGGAAGTGCTGAACCACAACATTTTTTTACGAGGACCAAGCATTGAGCTGGATTAATCCTCAGGTTAAATCCTCTTCAGAAACAAAATCAACAGTAAACTTTATAGCAGAGAGGATGATGCTTTGTACAGCTCAGGTGCCTTGTCTGGGATTTAATGCAATGCATAACTTGAAAGCTGTCTTTTTTTCTGTTAGGTTTGAATTGCATTGGCAGTTAATATGTTATGATCTATCTAGGTTTTAGACTTTTTTGCAGTCCTGTTTCTTTTTCAAAATTCAGGTGTCAAGAAAACAATTCTTTTTTCTTGTTTGCTTGCTTGGCACAGGAGGATCTGTGGAGGACAAAGGAAAGAGTAATTTATTTTATGATGTTTCTTTACAAGTGTTCATGAAATCAGAATCTGATTTCTTGCAGTGTAGGAGGCAGTACGATAATATGCAAACACTACTGGAAAATTTGCTATAGGGTCTTTCTGGGAAGTTAAATTCTTCAAAAGTATTGATGTTAGCTATTTGCAAATTGAGAGGGAGGGGAAGAAGTTGCATTCAGAGCAGAGTAATGGAACAGATGGTCCTCTTGCAGACACTGAAACTGCTTTCAGATGTCCTGTAAGAGTTTTGAGTGGCTTTCTAAATATCTTGCAGAAATAATTAATGTTATGGGACAGTGCTTCTGATTACTATAGCAATATCCGCTTTTAGCTTCTCAGCGGAACCATGTGGTCCTTAATGCAATTCATATGTGGTTTAAAAACAATCTGTAGATATATGTGTAGATGTTAAAGGCATAAATAGGTGGAACAAATTCTAGCAGAGGTCTCAGATGTTTTCTTAGACTAACGGAAAAAATTGATTAAAGTATTACTACAGGATATAAAGGTCTTGCTTTTAAAAATGTGTAGGCAAATAAATTGTAATATAGTGAATAAAGGAAGGTATCTCTTTATAATGAGTTGTTTATTTCTGTAAAGCACTTAAAGCAAGTGTGCAAATAAAACTGTGGGTGGTTGAAGCCTACTGAAAATACTGAGCTCTTGCCAGTTGTTCTGGGTGGTCTTTACTTCAGCTGTTGGTTCAGCTAGGACTCATGATTGATAAACACACACTTCTGTAATTAATTTTTTCACTGTTTGTACAAATGCACCATGCAGCTGCAAGGCTGAGGTGTCTGATGTGAATCCTGCTATTCATGCTGCTGTGTATAGTCTTCATGTTTTGCTGATATCTTGTCCTAAGAAGCAATACTGAGCAGTTCCTTGGTTAGGCACAGTAGTCTTGACCTAACTATAGTATTGGATACTGAACATATATAATAAAGGATGCAAGAAGAAAAATTTGTTTTTATATTCTTGTTTGGGGTGATACAAGGATGAGACAGGACATGGGTGACCCAGGAAAAGAACTCATTCAGACTTACATAACATGCATTGTCCCCTATCATGAGACCTGTTGCATTGGCAGTATCTCACCTGACAGATTGAGAATTTTGCATTGTAAAATATTTGCTTGTTAAGGACCTAATGTTAAATATGCTAAGGCTTGCACTGCTCTGTTTCAATAGACCATGGTGGTGACAAGTTCCAAGGCTGCAGGAAAAAAAGTGGATATAGCGCTGGACTTTAAAAATTGAGAGCAACGTTACTGTTTTACTTAATAATGTGATCTAAGATTGTTGCTGGGGAAAGTTTACAATTCTGATACATGTAGTCAGGTGCTGGATCAGTTGTTAGTAGAGCTCTAGGTCTGCTTGAACTTAGTCTATTCTTAGCTTCCTCGGTTTACTTCATAAACAGAATTTTGAGAATGCTCGTGTCATCTGGCTAACCCATAGCTTTTACCACATTTTCATGGACTGAACAACTTGTTATTCCTAAGATTTCATATGTTAAAATATCACTCTGTGTGTGCCATAGGGTGTGTGACTAGGAGACCATCTGTGTACTGTTGAACTTGTGTACTGTTGAAAGCTGGTAGGCACTGAAATTCACCTCTGGAAAAGGAGGAATGTACTCATGGAATGTGACAGTTGTTCTGTGGTGTGGTGGTTGTTTTTTTTTCCCCCCATCTTGGGCTTGCCTCACTGAATGGTGGGATGAGAGCTGCTGCTAGGGTTTAAATCCTTTCAATTAATGTTTTTTCAGATGCTTTTCTGTTTTGGAAAAATGGTAGATCCAGGGCAGATTCTCATAAGCTTCTAAGATCCCTGTTCATGTTGGTTCTCGGGTGTTAGACTTTGGTTCACTGGCAAATAGTGCCTTCAGATAGCCGCACAGCTAATTTCACATATGATCTATAACTTGACTTCCATCAGGTCTTTCTTCCCCTCAAACTTCACTGGGAAGAAATGGTTAGCTTACAAAGGAGACTGGAATTCATGTTTGATTTCTCTTAACTCCCCTCAATTCCTTTCCCTTCTAGGATGTTCTTTGTTGACCTGATTTGCCTCAGTGACTGCTTTTCCTTTTCAAGGACTCTGAAACCGGGGCTATTAATCTGTCAAGTGGGATATTGGGATTATAGTTTACATTTATTTGAATAAAACTTGCTGTAGAAAGGTGAATTCATTCAGAGAAAAGTTAAATTGGGACCAGGCAATGAAGGCTTATCCTCAAAGCAGCTTTCAGCTTGGGATATAGGTGAAAACATAAATTGCTCGGACAATAGAGCAGGAGTTAAGATTTCTAACTGTTCAGTATGATATATTAAACCAATTGCTTGAAGCTTAAGTAGTTTCAGAATTGCTTCTTGCAAGGAAAGGGGCTGTGATTTAGTTGTTACATAGTGAGTCCTCAATCCATACATCTATAAATGGGCTAAATGGTTTTTGTTAGGTTTTTTTGGACCTCCTTTGATGAAAGGGTCTTCTATTCTATTTTGTATACTTAACAGTATATGTGTTCCAGATTACTATTCAAACACAGTGAGATTTGATTCTTAAACCCCTTTGTGGGAGATTCTTTCTGAACATCAGGAAACACTTTTTGCCATCAGGACAAGTAATCACTGGTTGCTCAGAGAAGTTGTGGAGTCTCCTTCCTTGAAGATACTGAAAAGCCATTTGAATCGAGCCCTGGGCAACTGAGTGTAGGTCGCTTAGCTGCAGCAGGGAGGGTAGTCTACAGAAGTCCCTTTGACCACAACTGTTCCATGATTCACTGTGATTCAGGAGTGCATGTGCATGGCTGCAAATAAATGGGATTAAATAAATGCTTAGTATACTGTCTCTCATTGCTTGTTAGCTCAATGAAAGGTTTCTTGATTCTGTTCTTTTTTTTCTTCCCTCCTTTTTTTTTTTTTTTTGCTAGCTGAAGCTTCTAGAGTTCTTGAATTTTTCAGGTTCATTGTGGAACTCCCAAAACTTCCTTTATACTACACAGCTTTTTGTGTCTCTAGTGTTCTTGGGGGAAGGGTTTTGGAATGACAGCACTGTCTCTTGCATGATGTAAAAAAGCCACAAACAAAAGAACTGCAATTGTGCTTAGGTTTGGAGGTGGCTTTCTGGAAGCTGCATATACTTTTATTCTCACTCTTAGCTGGAGTGGAAAATTTAAGCTTGAAAACTGTTACATCAAAAAAAATGAAACAGGGATATTTACTTTATTAAGTACAGACAAGATCAAGGCTTTGAATTGCTGTTCATGTAGACTGAGCAATCTACTCTGGCTCTTTCTCTGAGGGCAGAAAGATAGTATCAGCCTCTGTTGTGCTGCCTACAGGCTCTGGAACCTTCTGCATGTTCTTTCTTTCTATGCATATTTAGTCACAGATAGGCAGAACTGGCATGCCAGGGAGCAATTTCATAGTGCTTCCTACAAATCATAGTTAAAAATCACAGATTGAGTAAAGTTGGAAAGGACCATTGGAGGTGATCCAGTCCAACTTCCCTACTCAAGCAAGACTCCCTAGAGCACGTAACTCAGCATACACCTACTTATGGGGCAAGACTTGAAGGCAATCACAGAGGGAGGAAGGAGCCTTTCAAAAAAAGTATCTTCTTCCCCTGCTGGAAGAGCTCTTGTTGTGGCAGAGATACTTGTGGTTTTGGTTGTTTGGTTCAGACAGACCCTTCCCCTTACCTTGCTTTAATTAGATAAATCTCATCTCTGGAACACCTTAAGTGCCAACTTAAGTCTGGAATGCATTGAAGTTGTGCAGTACACTGAGAAGTGAGGTTTATGGTATATAGATATAGACAGGAAGTCAGGTTGTCTTGCTAAAAGGTTGAAATTTCATTGAGCAAAGTCTGAAAGTACTTCTGGGGTGAAAAATGTCTGAGACAGAAGAGTCTTTCTGAAAAATTATGAGTTAAGATCCTTTCAAAGTGATGCTTTGTAATTTTTTTTTTCTGTCTAGATCCTTTTTTCTCTTCAAACAAGCTGAAAGGTGGTACTGGAAGACCTTGTTCACAATGCTTCTTTGTTTTCTTACTGCTGCCTTGAAGCCTGTTTCTGTGAATTGCACAAATAAACTGAAGGAACCAGATCTCTTGAGTGTTATTTCCACTTAATCTTTTACTGGGCCTCTGCTCAATTTGGTATTGTATCCTGTTACTGTAGGAACTAGTGCAGTTTCTGCAGCATATGGATTCATAAGAACCTGCCTTTCAAAGATCAGATCAGTGTCAGTAAAGGGAGATACGTGATATGGCTATCCTCTGACCGTGATGGTAATTTTAGCTATAAAGCGTGAAATGCCTCTTTAGGAGAGCTATATTCCGAGTGTATTGTCTCCTCCCATATACTGATGCCCCCAGCAGTTGCTGCAATTGTTTATCTAATGACGAGGTAACAGAAACATGCAAGCAGGTGCTGTATTTATCCAGATCACATCATATTTGATCAGAGTAGCATTTTTAAACTAGAGGTAGCTTTCTTTTACTTGAAAATGACCATTTAATACCATCTATCTGTATAAATTTTAAAACTGTGGATCTTCAGGACCTGGCCTTCAGGATTACAATCATAGAATGGTTTGGGTTGCAAGGGACCTTTGAAGATCTTGTAGTCCACATCCCCTGCCATGGACATGGATAGTGTTCGCCAGATCAGGTTGCTCAAAGCCCTGGGCAAATTGACCTTGAACACTTCCAGTGATGGGTATCCACAGCTTCTCTGCACAACCTGTTTCAGCTTTGCAAGAAATTCAGGTGGATCACATCTGCAGCTTTTCCTCTGTCAACTGATACAATTATTTCATTGTGGAAGGCTACCAAATTAATCAGGTATGATCTGCTCTTTCTGTCTCTAAGCAGCTCCCTGTCTTCCATGTGTTTTGATGTGTCTTCCAGGAGACTGGTCCATGATTTTACTAGATGTGGACTGAGGCTGGTTGGTAGTTCCCAGGGTCTTCCTTTTTACCTTTTTTCAAAATAGGTCTGACGTTTTCCTTTTTCTAGTCTGATTATTTGCCTTACTGCTAAGACTTCTTGGATGTGATTGGGAATTGCTTGGCCATTTAATCATCAGCCTATTCTTCAGAACCCTGGGATACCTCTCACTGGGTCTTATGGACTGATGTATGTTCAAGCATCTCAGGAGGTCTTGAACCTGAGCTTCACTTAGAGTGGAGGGAACTGCAGTCTACAGTCCCAGCCTTGAGGTTCAAGGAACTGAGAGATGTGGGAAGAGAGATTAATATTGAAAGCTGAGGTGAAAAACTGTTGAATAGCTCAGCTTTCTCCATATCAGTTTCCACTAGTTCTCATGTCTTACTTATCAAGAGCAGGTATGTTTACTTTTAATCTTCCTTTTTCTAGCCAGTGCTCCTGTAGAACTGTGCATTTCCTTCTTACACTTCAGTTTGATCAGGAGGTCCTTAGTTAGTCATGTTTGTCTCCTGCGCTCCTTGCCTGTTTTCTTACACATGGTAATTGAGAGCTCTTGGGCTTTATGAAAAATGTCCTTTTAGGGCTGCCAGTTCTATACAGCTCCTTTGTCCCTGAGGGCAGTTCCTGGGAAATCCCATACATTAATTCATTCAGCAACTGAAAGTGAGGTCTTAAAACTTGGAGTCCTTACTCTATTCTTCACCTGGTCTATATCCATCAGGATAGTGAATTCCACCAGGACATGACCACTGCAGCTCAGCCTGCCACTAATGTTGACATACCTGATTAGTTCATTTGTGTTGGCAGGCAACAGGTCTAATAATGCTTCCCCTCTTGTGCTTTCTGTCACTTGGATTAAGAAATTATACCCATTGCACTCCTGGACTGCTTACAGTTTAGTGTGCTGCTTTTCCAGCAGATGTCAGGGTGATTGAAGTCCCCCAGCAGTATTAGAGCCTGCAGACATGACGTGTCCTGTAGCTGAAAGAAGAACTCATTACCAACAAACTTCCCTTGATGAGGTAGACCATAGTAAACACCAGCCATGAGGTTTTCTTTGTTGATTTAGCCCCTAATTTTTACTCATAAGCTCTCAACGTTTTCATTGCTGTTTTTCCGAAGCAGCTCTCTAGAGCCAATGCTTTTTTTTTGCTTTCTATTTTTGCCTTTTTTTTTTTTTTTTTTTCTTGGAGGGCAGTCACCTGCTTGCTTTTCTTTCTTGCCTGTAACTTCTGAAAAGTTTCTAGTTGTCTATTGCAGCATTCCAATTGTGTGGTCCTTCTCACAATGTTTCAGTAATAGTGGTTAGACTATAGCTTTCTAGCTGCAAAGTGCCTTCCAGCTCTTCCTGTTTGCTACCCATGCTGTGTGCATTGGTATAGCGGCACCTCAGCTTTGTCACTGACCTTGTCACCTTCTTAGAGGACCATGCCATAATTCCTTTGAGGCATTTCACAAGTGTTTCCCTCTTGGTTTCTAATATATCAGCAGTCCCTGACTTTTTTCTTTTGCTCAGAACTTCATCACTTTTTCTCTGCTATTTGTCTGCTGCTCCCTCCTGCTGTCAAAACTCTTGCTTCTGGCTAGGCTCTTGGGGAACACCACCTAATTCCCTTTAAAATTTTTTGTTTCAGTGTAGTGGAGCCAAACATTGGTTTTGTAAGCTTCTGCTTCATACTACTGTAGTCAGTGTATTTGCCTCTTGCTCCATCTGGCCCCAACAAAGAACAAAACCAACATGCTGGTTCATTGGGAGCGAATCTATGTCTGGGATAATGGGAAACTGGAATGCCCTGAACAAGGGAGGTAGAGAAGACAAAATGTAAGCTAAGCAGCTTACACTGATCCAGCAGGTCTTTGGCTGGTAATGTTAGGTATACTCTAAACTAGAAACACAAAATTACTTTTTTTAACTCATCACCAGCACGTGCCCCTGTGCTATCCTTTCTTGTGCCAACCAGAGCATGTCATGTTTTTGCATAAGGATTGGGCGAGCAATTGCTTCTCTTATCTGCTTTGTTGTCTGACCAAATGTTTGCAGCCCCAGCCCCCCAAAGCATGATGGGCAGCACAGGGCTAGATGTGGCAATTCTGCCAGTGTGGTCTAAGTGAAACAAGTTGCCCAGAGAGGTTGTGAGGTCTCCTTCTCTGGAGATATTCAAAAGCCCTCTGGATACTCCTGTCCCTGATCTGCCTCCAGGTTATCACGTCTTCTTGCCAATAACCTACCTGCAGTGCTTCTAGATAGGTCTGGTTATTGCCTCTATCCTATCCTGTCTCTGACCTACATGCTTTGTTGTGCTAAACCTTTCTGCTCCACAATCTTCTCTTCATTCAACTTTATGGCATTCACTATAGAGGTGCAGTCAAGAGCATAGGACCTATTGCTCCTTTTTTCCCAACTCCTCTTGACTGAGCCGGCAGTGGTGTTTGAGGTTGTGGATGTCATCAGGTCCAGTAGCAATATTTAAATCCTTAGAGCTCTCTGCAGCCTCTATAGTGATACTATCTCTCATGTTTTCTCCTTACAGTTCCAATGACTGATGAGTACAGCCTGTTTCTCCATGACACAGATGAGACTGGGTTTGCTCACAGTGGTGGTTGATGTTAGACATATCTTACATATTCAATTTTATAAAGCTAAGTTGGGTGCTACAACTTTTGTTATATATGATCATTTAGCAAAAATGCTTATGTATTTGGTAACTTGCCAAAATGGGGCTCTAAATCACAGAAGTATAATATCTAGGCAAGAAACTGATGTTCTTGTAGCATGAGAAAAGCTTCAAAACTTTAGTGGTCTGCTTGACATGAACTGGTAGTTTGATTTACATGTACTGGTAGTTAGGGGAGAAGACACATTTAACATTGGCTGAGAAAAGTTAATATTTGGATGTTGTTTAGATGTTTTCAGAATATGGAAGTAAAGGAGCTTGGAAACATATCCTATATGAGACTTAGACTGAGAAGTGTGTTCGTTCCTGGGACGTAAAGTTAGTGAGAGACTGATCAGTCCTAGAGGTGTCATTTAGAGAAATGGAAGATAGTGCCTGTGTTGTAAATCAAAAAGAGGCCTTTTTCTTAGGCTGTGTCCTCTTCAGGAGTAAGTAGATAAAGCTAAAGTAGTATAGTTTGAAAAGAACCTTTAGAGATTGTCTCCAGAAGTTGTTGTGAGGTCTCAGGAAGAAAGAAGATATACTAAAGCTGGGGTAGCTGGAAGGGACCCCAAGCACAAGACAGTGGGGCAGTGATAAAAAACTGATGGGGAGAGGGGTGGGCAATTTTAGAGCTGTGAGCAACTCTTGAAATGTAATTAAAAGCAGTAGGCAGCTTGAAGTATAGATACTTGTGGGAGTTCTGCCTGTTGTTCTTACATTTTTCATTCAACTGTCAAAAATTTGGGTGTGACTTTTTTTTGTATTTGTATGCATCTGATTTGAAGCCAAATGTGAACTTACAGGAACAGCATTCCTGTAAGGATAGTCTGGAAGCTGTGAATTTTGGGCCTAGAGAAGTCATAACTGAACTATTTTGATTTTTGCTAATATGAACAAACAAATGTATATTTATCCATATTCTATTTCCATTGTATTTATGTCTTTAAATCGAAAGTGTTTTCATTTGGTGCGCTTTCAACTGTGGCAGTATGAAGCAGGAAGGACTAAGGACTTGCGTGATGGTTTCTATGTAGACACACTTCCTTCCCCCTGCCCCAGTAAAAACACACTTGTCACTTGTTGATAGCTACCAGGGAAGTTTTTGCTTAGTTGGTGAAATGTGAAGGTTGAAACTAACAAAAGTAAAAATGTTTGTTCTTGACAGCCAAGTGAGGTTGTTTTGGTTAACTTGACAGTTCAAAATACCTATGCTAGGAGGCTGTGGGCTGTTTCATTTTAGGATTCATCCTGCTGTAGTGAGTTGGCAGTAATCTGAAATGATTAATGATTGTAGTAAATGCTCTGTTTAATACAGTAGCTTTTAAAAAAATATAATAAGACTTATGGGCTTTTTGTCTCTAGTACTGCTCTAGTATAATAGCAGCATAATTAATAAAGGCATTTCATATAGTATATGAAAATCAGAACCTGAAATATTTTAGCAATTGCAGTAAGGGTAAAAAATATAACTCCAGACCAATCTATGTTTGTACTATAGTTAAGGTTACAGGGTTTTGATGTCCATATGCAATATGAAGATTCAATAAAAAGAAGAACTTCTTTATACTGTTTATACAATATGGTTTGTAGAAAAGGCAGGGATAGCCTGTTAATGATGTTGCTAGATTATTAAGGGCACTGCCTCCAATACAGAAAAATAATAAACTCCAATGTCCCCATTGTCCAGGGGAAATAAACCAAGCATATCCAAATATGCTAATTAACAAAGTTTCAGGAGTTAATTTTTGCGCACAACATCTTTACAATTGCCTGTTAAATGTACAGAACTGGAACAGAAGTTTCTTGATAGAAATCATTTCCATATTCCCTTTTCAGGCTACTCAGAAACCGTCCTCAAAACCAGCATGCAGTGTTTGAAATCCAAAGTAGCTACAACTAGCTAGAATGGCTTGTTTGGTTGTGTTTCTATATAGAGGGAATATTTTTCCCTCACACAGGAGATCTATCTTGAAATTTTTACACATCTCTGGCGTATTGAAAAGGAAATTTAGAGAGACACACTGTGTCTAGACCTCAAATGCCCTGTCCTTAGAAGAAACTTTGTCTTGGGCTAAAGTGTTAAAGGTTTTGACCATGCGGGAGAACATTCATTTAGAAGATACCTGGGGTTTGCCAGGTATTGAAGTACAGCTATGTTTCACTGAGAGACTAAATATCAAATGCTGGATTTCGCTTGTTAATTCCTGTTGATGACGACATTGCTTGCTGGGATATCTCTGTGTGAGACTATGTATCTAAAAAGTATGGAGATGCTAGAATCAAATAGTAGAGGAAGTACAAGAATAAGATGGACTTTGTGACTCATTTGCTTCCTTTATTCACATGCATTCTAATGCAGTCTTTATTTATATAATTGGTTTCTTTTTCCAAGATGCCATTGCCTTCATTTCATGGTATAGATGTGTTTCTAGGGCTGAGTAAGGGCAGTATCTGCAAGCCCATACCTTTGTCTGTTGAAGAAACTGGAAGATGAGTGGACTGAATGATTGCAGAGACAAGAAGGATGAGTCTTATCGTTACAGCAATTAACTTCTGATAGGTTGTTTTTCTGAACCTCGTTTGGCCACTTTCAGTGTGTGTTCCACAGGCAGTGAATAATTTCAGGGTTTGCAGACAGCTAGCTTAGGCCTTGTTAGTAAATTTTTAATGTATTTCCCTAGGTTTAAGAAGCCTAAAAACTGGACACAAAAATTTTACGTTGTAAGCCTTGGCCAAATCCTTCATGGTTCATTTGAATGACTGAAGAGATTAAATACATTGTAAAATGCTTCATCATTTTAGTCAGGAGAGGAGCTGGAAGCAGTATTGTGTGTGTTGTCATCTATGTGTGCCAGGAGAAGTAGCAGAGAAGCACTCTTGATTGGTTTGCATAGGATAGAAGAATCAAGAGACTTGTAAATGTGTTTCTGTTTTAACACCGAGCTCAGGCAGTTGCAGATGCCTTTGAGAGTTCTACATCTGTTACCTGGTATTTTTTAGAGTCTCCTTTCTTGCCCTAACCTGCCTCAACTTGGTGTCACATGCTAGTCCAAACCTCCAAATGGGTCAGATCCCAGTCATTCCTCTCTCTTGGTCTTTCTTCATGGACCTTTTTTCTGGGCTATTTTCTTTTCCCCTGCCACATCTTCTTTTTCAGTTTTCTCCCCTAGCTCTTTGTCTGAGGCGTTTTGCCATGTGAATCGTTTATTGCCTTCTGGTCTGGTCAGTGCTGTGTTTCATCATTTTGTGCTGCCTATTTTCTCCTGATAGACAATTAGTTGCTGGTAATGTCTTTCAGGTTACTACTCTTAACACTGCTGCCTCTTGGATAAATGGCTTCCCTCTTCCCAGGTATATAGAGTCACTAACGGGGTCCAAGAGAAGAGAGAAGGGACCTACAGAATCTGTGTTTGCATACTCAGTTCCTATACTGCCTATTGTGTTTAAAAAAATCTGCAAACTCTGTTCCTACTGGAGTGTGTCTGAGTAGCTTGAGATACTGGCTCAGTCTCAAACCTGTCCATGATTAAGATCTTTGAGTGGGTGGTAGCACGTATGGCACAGATGGTGTCTTCAGAAACGTAGGTGCTAGATCCTAACACGATTCAGTGAGCACGTGCTAGCTGTTTTTTTCTCTCCCCCCCATTTTGGTGTTTTTGTCTTGACACAGGGAAAAAAAGCCCACCACCAAACAAAAAGCTTAGGTTTTTCTTAGGCTTCCTACTTGAGTCTTCTTTCAAAAATATCAAGTAATTGCACCTTCTCATCAAAGCATAAAATAAGTCAATTTACTTCACTGAAGCAGCAGACTTCTGCAAAAATTCAGCTTGGGGGCAGGCATGTAGCCTTGCACCCTGCAAGCGAAAATATATGAAATTTGGCAATGTTTAAAGAATTTGAAGTCAGAAATGTATAAGAAAAGAGATTTGAATAAAAGCAATACTACCAGTTAAATATTTAATTTAGAAAAAAAGGTTTTCTCAAAAATGCTTTGCTGGTTAAAGTTTTTTTTAATATATATGTGTGTGTGTGTGTATATACACAGTATCAGTAATTAGTTTTGCTCTGAATTGGGTTATGTTTTTTCTGGAGAATTCTGTCTGTGAAGTATTTTTATACCCTTAGTTACAAAAACTGTTCGCAACGATTTCTTTGTCTTGACTTACTCAGCCCAGCTGTATCTCAACAGATGTTTTCATGTGTTAAAGATGAATAATTGGCTCTCGCAGTTAAGATATGAATATTGTGTGTGTGTTAAGAGAAGCATTATTGATGTAAAGTTACGTTATTGCAGTTTGTTGTTTAGGTGTCCTCTGTTCTCCCCATAGTGTCCTTCCCCCCACATTGTTGCTGCCAGACAGCCTGGGTTGTCCTAGACATGTGGAGGGAGGGCGTGCCCACGTACCCCTTGCATGGGCCAGTTAGGAATGGAGAGGGCTTGTTACTAGGAGGCGCGGCATGGCAACACCTGACCTCCAATCAAGTTGCAAGAAAGTAGTGTCTGCCAAGGGACAGCAGAGAAGAGTTGACTGGCAGACGTTGGAAGGGGCCAGGGTTGACTGATGCAACACCAGGGGTATAAAAGGCAAAGCAGCCATTTTGTAGATGAGCACATGGTGGCAAGTCATGCGCTCCTAGCACACTGCCTTTTTCCTTTTTCAGTCTTTTGTTGTATTTTGTTAAGGTTTAATAAACCTTTTAAAATTTTTAAAAGTGAGCATCATCTCTCACATTGTGAGCAACCATAAATGTCTGCTGGTTTTTATTATTCATCTCCTTGACCTTGAGTCTCTACTGTCCTGTTATTCACACTTGTACAAAAGTGTGTTGCTCTGAATTTGTAATATATTGTGCTTATTTTGCATGACATTTGGGGCTTTTTTGTCAGACTTCTAAGGTTGCCGTGGTCTTTGTTTTCCAGTGCTGTACAGAATGTCTTGATATTGAGAGGTGGTGATCTGTATTGCATTATGTTGTTTCTGATCAAAAAGGTTCACAAGGGACATAGTGGGATTTTTTTGAATGAACTTTTCTAGTTAATAGTTTACTGTATCAATGCCTTCCTAGCCTTATGGTTGTATATTGTATTCTAAGTGTTTTTATGTACTTGACCTTTCATGTGTTTATAGACTTAGTAGGGAATAGAAATACCAGTGAGTATAACAGCCTCTGAGCATCCAGTCTGCAGGGTACCAGGTTACAGGTCTTACCCTATTTTTTACACTTCTTGAAGGTGAGCTGATATGCTGTGGTTAAGATTTCCTATGCAAGTGATGAGCCACTGGAAGGCTGGAGTATTGCTGATTTATAGAGGCAGGGTAACTTGGGATATTAATCTGGCAAAGGAACGGGAGTGGTAACAAGCAGCAGGAGTGGTAGTAAAGGCAGAAGCAGGTTCCACGGCAGACTTCCTAGTGAGTCCGTGAATGCACAGCATACCAGCTGGCTGTCAGGAGGAACTCAAACCTGACTATTGCAAGAGAGTCAGGGTTCATGTTTATCATGCAAAGTCATGTAGTCTTTACTATATCTTAACTTGCCAATTTAGCCTTAGTCTGGAGAAGATCCTTTGCTGCAGTGCTTAACAAAAAAACTCCAACCAAGCAAAAAAAAAACAAAAAAACACAACAAGGAGAGAGAAGGAGAAAAAAACAGAAGGAAAAATAAAGAAACTGTGCAATGTTTGTTTATGACTTCATCATGCCGAGGAGATACTTAACAGTAAATAACCTGTGTATACCTGAGGTAAGATACTGTTTCTGCTTTCCCTGCACAGTGCTGCTGCAGCACGGAGCTGATCCGAACATTCGGAACACCGATGGGAAATCTGCACTGGATCTGGCAGACCCTTCAGCAAAAGCTGTACTCACGGGTAAGATGCGTACATCTCTAAGCAGCATAACCTAAGCTTATTTTGTGTGTATAAGTTCAGCATCAGAAGAGCCTTCTGCCTTTCCACATTTTCTGTTGTGTAAGAGCATTTTAAAACTGTCTTTTACCCGATTTCATGTTGATGTAGTTGTTGTACTAATTGTTGTGTTAATCTGCTGTGCTGCTATAGGTTTGCTTATTCTATGCTAATGCTGTAATTTTCTGTTGTAATATGATTTGTTATTTACTGTATTTCTTTGGGTAGTTTTTTTTTTTTTTTTTTTTTTTTTTTTTTATTTTTTCCCAACAAACAGATTTAAAAGGG
>VXBI01007744.1:102759-207905 GCA_013397375.1 Toxostoma redivivum | reverse complement strand
TTTTTGTAATTGATACCCAACAGACAGATTGAACAGGATTCCCTAGCCCCTGAAAAAGAAAAAAGGAAAAAAATCAGGTCAGTTGTTTTAAGATCTTCACTGCTAGGCAAGCAAGGACGTATGTGTAACTGTAAAAGTACCTGTGATCTGAAAGATAATCTGCTACCAATTGCAGAGATCAATACTTATGTTAGATTTTGCTGCAGATTCACATGCTGCTCTTTCTTTCCTCTTCCTTGTTAGTCATTTTGGGTTGAACCTTTCTCTACCAGTTTTTTTCTTTTTTAGGGGCTATTAGCTGCAAAACAATGTTTTATGAAAATATCCTACAAACATAACTTTGTTTTTACAGAGCTTTGTTTTCTTTCTTTTTTTTTTAAATAAATGAAGTGTTGAGATATACCAGTGAGCATGAAAAGTACAATATAGTAGCCTGTCAAATTGGTATCAAGAAATACATGGTTTTCTGTGCTGATTTTGACATCTAGGATATAATGTTTAAAACAAAGTAATATTGGATTTTAAAATATATACAATTAGATTTATAGAAGGGGATTCAGCAGCTTTGGTTTATTTGAAGAAATAGCAGTTTTTCATTTGCCTTTATTTCCCCTATTCTCTCTCTCCCTTTATTGACAGCTTAATTTATAGGTTATACGCTATGAAACACCCGTGTTCTTTCTTCAGATTATGTTCAGAGCACACCAGCTCCCTTCACTTTATCAAGAACATTTCGTCATCTTCTTTCTTTGGTGCGCTGAGTGCTATACATAATTATCTACAGCGCTGCAGTGATTTGAGAGTGCCTTTGGAACAGTGTACTTTAAATACATATGATTTACTTTAATTACTCTGTGTCAAATTTAAACATGTTCCTACAGTGTTAACATTGTAAGCTGTGCTAAGCAGGTTAATCTTGACTTCTACTGTTAATGGGTACATTTATACAGATGATGAAGATAGAGAGGGAACAGGGAGTGGATGAACCTCAGAAGTGTTAAAGGATATATGCCATTTACTTTTGGGGAGCTTGACATACCTATGGTGTGGGGATTACAAAGCCCTAAGTTGCTCTTCAGGCTATGCAACTTCAGAGGATAGTAAGATTAGGAAAGTCTGTGACCTCATGTCTGCTCCACTGATTTTTCTGGGCACAAGGTGACCTTGTACATTAGGTAGGCGAGAGGGCAATGTGTCATAGCAGACGAGTGGAGATGGATTTGAAGCAGCCTTCTGAGAACATCCTGTGAAATGCAGCCAGGGCCCATCTTTGGGGTCGCCTCTAATGCCTCACACTCATCATCAGTGACTGAAGTTGTCTTCAGCCAGTGGATGTTACCAGGTTGTGCATGTAGACACACATGGTGCTATATACATGTCTAGTTGTTTATAAAAAGGCGTAATTTTTGATTTTTTGTATCTGAAGAAAATCACCTTTTGTTTTATCGACTTTATCCTCAAGGTGGCTCTTGGCTATGCAGGGCTCTGTGCTGTGTAACTGATTTCCAGGCTGTGCAAACAGGGCTGGTCTCGGGCTGTAGCTGCCATGTGATGCACAAAAACTGAAAAACCTAACACTGGAGATGCCATTTAAATGGATGCTAGCTGTATTTTTATGGCTGTTGCCCTGTTTTACAGTATCTCTGTTAGGCTGCTGTTTCTTTTGTATTTTCCATATGTTTTTACTTTCAGGTCTTGCTTCATCCTTCTGGAAGAAGGAGGCTTAAGGGATTTCTTAGGATCTATCTGATCGAGGATAATCTTTAGCTACAGTAATGCTTTGCAATTAGTTGCATCAGAACTTAAAGGTATTACTGGATTAACGATGAGTAGGATATGTTAACTTAATTTTCAGTATTTAGTATTGGATGGTGGGATTTTAGGGATGCTCATATTTAGAGCTTTTGGAAGTGGAGCACAGTCTGTAATTTTTTAGTGTAATTTAAGCAGCATACATGTCAAGGCTGCTATTATTGTTATTTTTGATTCCTTTTTCTATCTGTGTCTATCATAGAATGGCCTGGGTTGGAAGGGACCTTAAAGATCATCTAGTTCCATCCCCCTGCTGTGGACAGGAGGCACCTTTCATTAAACCAGATTGCCCAGAGCTCCATCCAGCCTGGCCTTAAACACTTCCAGGGATGGGGCATCCACAACTTCACTGGGCAACCTGTTCCAGTTTCACAGTCAGGAATTTTGTCGTAACATCCAACTTAAACCTACTCTCCTTCAGTGCGAATCCATTTCCCTTGTCCTATCCCTGCACTGTCTTGTAAGAAGTCTCTCGCCATCTTTCTTATATTCTCCTTTCAGGTACTGGAAGTCCACAATTAAGTCACCCCAAAGCCTTCTCTTTTCCAAGCTGAACTGTTATAGTTCTCTCAGCCTTTCCTCATGGGAATCATGATAAACCATATGACCGTATAGACTTTCCACATTGCTGCTGTATTGGTTGTTGAAGAAGATGGATTCCTCTTAAAATGTTTTTTGACCAAGTATTTGCATAGGTTCCTGCATCTGTGTTAATTGGTTTGTGAATGACCTGTGATTAGAGTGTCCTTTTGACCTCCAACAGAGCAAAAGTAAACAGAAAACTTGTTGGTAATTGATTGAACCTTTTCAGTTTGACAAAGAATTATGTATGTGTTTTAAAAAGGGATATTCCTGCTGCATAAAAAAAATTTCTGCTGTTCTGGCAGTAAATGCTGAATCCACAATGACTTGTTATTTTCTGACTTGTTCTTTTCTGTCTTCCAGTCTAGAAAAATGTATACTCTCCTTTTCACATGGATTGCAGAAAGGACATGTAATGCAGTAGTTTCTGGCATGACTTCCAGTGATTTTCCCGCAACATATTGTTAAAATATGTGTTTTATAAGGATACATTATGCAGATGAAAGGCTAATATTTTGGTGGAAATGGACTTTGAACATTTCTTTGTAGAATAAAGGGAATTTTATAGAAATTGAACACCCAGTACCATCTTCTTTAAAAAAAAAAAAGTTACATAATTGAGGAATCTTCTTACTACCTGGAAAGCAGCCTATTTTCCTCCTGTTGTAGGATAGGCAGAATTTGTGTGAAGAGAGGGTGAATATTTTGTGTCTTTTCACCTAGCATCCCATACTGTTCCTGAATCATTTTGTCAGAAAAAGGTTTGTAATCCTCTTTTTCTCTAGGCTGAAGTGGTACTACAGGCTCCAAAAACATATCACATCTAAGAACATCTAAGAGCTGTTAAACACACCAGATTAATATCCTAGTTTATTTTAGTTTAGTTTAATTGCGTTTGGGGTATGTGGTTTCTGAGATGGAGACTTACCTTTATTGCCATACATGCCGCTATGGCACTCCCATCCAGAATAGGGCCTTTGGGAGCTTTTGCACTGCTAGTCATATTATTGGTCTTCATTATTTTCTTACCCTGATTATTGCCTCTTTAAAGATTAACATCCTTTTATCTCTTCCCTATACAGTACATGACGAGCCAACAGCATTGTTAATGATTTATGTGACTGATATTTTTGTTTGGTTTTTTTTTCACACACTGATGCTTTCTTGCTGCTTATTCCCCATATTATCTGCTATTCTGAAATGCTTTATGTGAATAGTTGTTCTTTGTACTGGAGCAGTTAGCAGGAGCTGAAGACATTTTTGTTGGATAATAATGTTTTTATCTGCTTCATGCCAGTGTTTTGTGGGGTTGGTTTTTGTTGGTTTCAAGGATTACTCCCTTGAAATAGATCAAAATGAAAAAAGTCTAAAAACTGCTGTATCTCTAGATTAAAGGAAGATTTCTTAGGCATGAAATAATGTCCTGTTTGTTAATAGAATCAATTCTCAAAGTTGAACTCTGCTCTTCCTGCTTACTATGGAAATAATATCTTTTACCAACAACGTGCTTTAGCATTTCTCACTTGAGTTTTTTGGATGTGAAGGACAGCTTGATGAGTCAAAGTACAGCTGTGCTAAGATTACAAGTGGTGTTCATGAAGATTCATGTTTTCATCTGTTTGTCATGTCAACTTTTTAATTTAAGCAGGGAGCATAGTTCATATATTGAAATATATTGAAATATATTGAAATATATTGAAATATATTTGCACAATTCTTTTTGAAGTGAACTGCTATTTATGCATAATTTGCCTGTAAGGAAGAGAAAAATCTGATATTTCACTACGTTTATTTCACTAAGTTTATTGAACTTCAGAGAATGGAAAATGGATTCTAGGTACAATTTACCCATTTTAAAAATAGCAGTAAGAAATTTGTTCGTTAATTTTGTTTTTCCTGTGGCACCTCTACAGTTTGGCTCAAATCCTAAACTATTTCCTTCTGGGTTGGTGTTATTTCCATCCAGGTGCTCTTAGGATATTGAAGGCCTTCCAGATAGACAATAGTATTTCATTTTGGGAGGTGCTAACTTTCTCCCCTTTCCCTTTAATTGATCTAATACTTAGTGTGTGCTAAATCGGATCATTTGGACGAGGTCTAGCTTCTGTCTTTACAAAACACTATAATAAATGCCAATACAAAAGGAAAAGTGATTTCATGGTAAGGAGGGCAGGTGCTGCTAGAATGGTTTGGGCCACCCACTTTTCTAGGTCATTGTCCTTTCTGATAGTAACACTGGATCTGCTGCCTTACAGAAAACAGCAAGAAATCCCGCAGTTGAGGAATATTGTTGATATGCAGAAAATGTTCACCTTATTTCATACAAGCTGTTGATACGTATCTCATAGCAAGAGGTCTGAATAGCCTTTTCTAGAACTTGTTTGAGCTTTGAATGTATGTTTTTGTGATTGTTACTTTTTAGCATTCAGATAGGTTTACTTTTCTTTTTTACCAAGACCTAAGAGGAGGAAATAAACCATATGCTCTAGTTCACTGGTATGAAATGTCATGTGATGCTTTTACAGTTTGGAGTCCATGGTGATCTGTTCCATTTACTTCCTGGAGGATTATGAGGAATATCAGCTTTCCTTTGGGAATGCTGGGGCCCTTGCTCTTCCAGTCTTTGGAAAGACATGGGAAAAAGGTACTTGTGGCACAGGCCAGGAACATAAAGTCTACCATTTTGTTGGCCCTTATCTAGAAGCTCTAGTTCTATGGATTTTAAATCTTGCCTTCCTTTTTTTTTAGAATATTATAATGATGACTATCTCCATGTATTTATAAATGTATGGTTTTTAAAAATCTCATTTAGTGCGTGGTCTAGTTCCCACTTTCCTCTTTGAAGAAAGTGTACAGGTTGCTTAGCAAGCCAGGACTTAAATGTCATTTTCTCTCAATTCTGGCATGGTCACATTTCAGTGCTATTTCACATTTCCTTTTTTCTTATTGAGAGGAAAGTGGAAGAAACAGTTCTCTCTTTGTTCCAGATGTTATGCTATACTTGGTGTGCACTTCTCCTATATTTCTTCTTCAAGAAGAGCAGTTCTTGATCTTTAGAATGTGGACATATGAAGTTTCACCTCAGTGAAAAGGAAGTTGCACTTTGGCAGTACTGCTGGAGTCGCTGATTCTCTTTCCACTTTCCAGCACTGCATTATTATTTCAAGATAATGTATCTTGATTGGAGCACTATGTGCTGGTATGGCATACAATGGACTTCTGGAGTCGATTTAATAGCTTTCATGACATTTTGTTGTTCCAGTTTTTATTCAGGTGAAGTTAATTTTTTATTACCTTTCTGATTGCAGAAGAGCTAAATGGGAGCTAAATAAAAGCAATTCCGAATTCTGAAGTTTGTGACTTATATTATGCATGCAGTGTTTATTGCTTTGTCAGTACTCCATTTTGTTGCTCATTGCCTTGGTTTCTTTTAGGTCCTTCTAGCTTCTGCTGTTTTTCCTCTGGGAATTAAATAATTTAAATATCTCTTTCAATATTGTAGGTTATTTAACACAAGTTTCAGTGTATTTTATCCTAAAGGAAACAAGTTATTCCAGCTTTTAAGTGTCTGAAGTATTTTGGTTCTGACTCCATAACTGCATAATTTCTTTTCATCTCTTACTGAGGGACTTGTGCAAAGATTTATGTAAGATGGTGTAAATGTTCTCCTGCCTGAAGCCTGTTTCCGTGCCTTAATGTGCTTAGATTTCTTTTCCTATTGTGACTTCAACTCTGGATGCTCATTTCATGGGACTTAATTTTAGGATAATGAGACCTTCTGTCTTTCCTCCTGCTCTATTTTAGCATTAAGTGCTATTAACCTTATCTTTAGTTTAAGCTTAGATGTGTATCTTGAAGTGGCTTCTTTGGAATGTGAGTGTCAGCCTAGATCAGGCAACTTTTCATTCTTTGTAAAATCAATTTAGGCAAGGAGTTAAAAGTCTGTAGTCTGTTGTGTAGGTAGTCAAGTAAGAAGAGGCACTATGGGATTTAGGATTGGTGCTTTTATGAAAAGCGTAGTTTTGATATACATCATCCCTCTGGCAAGGATTTTTCACTCTTTTTTCCTTTCTACTGTTGTAATGGTTCAGTAGTACTTACTCTTCAAATGGAATAAAACTCTTCAAGTAGCCAGAGGAACAAATTATCTTTTCAAAGTTTTCACAGAACACCTAAATCAGGTGTTTTGGTTTTCTGTTTTCTCAGTTCTGCTGTTATATAGAGTTGTGGATGCTTTGAAAGCTTTCAGAAACCTAATGTACACAAATTTATTTAGCCTGAAATTTTACAATGTCAAACTGAAAAAAAAAATGTCTTCCCAGAGTTTGTTGTTATTCATATGGATAGAATAACAAATAAGATTTCTGTAGCTTGTAAGTAAACAATACCAAATATATTTTTGATGCTGCCCTAGGAAATATAATTGCAGAAATGTATAAGAAGCCTTTCTGTTTCCATAGTGCATCACAGCACTCATCTTCTTTTTGTTGCTCTGCCTTGAGCACTGACCTATCTTATACTTTACTGGTTTTTTTTTTCTCTTCTCTAAATGTTGATTAGGTAATTTAGTTCGTTGTTTAGACTTCATTGGGGTTTTTTTAATATTCTATGTTGTACATTTCTAATTTTCATAGCAATTTCTGCCAGTCTTAAAACCAAATACAATTTTGATCTCTATTGCATTTTTCCATTGTCCATGGATAACCTTCCTGTATTATTGTACCAAAATTACCTTTTCACACAGTATACTGCCAGGTGAATTGGTAAGAATTGAGTGGATGGAGAATGTTATATCATGTAAATTCTCATTTATTTGGTTCTGTTTGTAAGTAGGATAGCCATGCTGCAATTTTGACTATTTTAATGTAATTTTTGTGTATGCTCAGTTCTAATATGTAATTTAGTCTGTAAGCAAGCATAGAAATCTTATGAAAGAATTTTTACCTAGCAGGAAAATTCCTGCATACAAAAGCTCCCATTGCTTTTATATCTTGTACTGCAGCTTCTAGAGCAATCTTTGATACTTGTTTTCTTCATTTAAATACTTAAAACTGCTTACTGTTCCCCACTGCCTCATTCAACAGGATGGATGACTATGCTCTGGGGAAGAATCAAGACTGCACAGTGTGGCTGTGCTGAGCACTTTCTCTACAGAGCTGCTGCACCACATTTGTTGTGGTGAGAGTGGGCATGTTCTTGCCACCTGAGAAGTGCTCCTGCCTTGAGGAGTAATGGGCAAAGGATACAATTCAAGTTCCCTGCAGCTAACACAGCTTGTTGGGTCAGAAACTTTGTGTCCCCTTTAACTTTACTGCACATATGCTTGATGTAATTTAAGTTCAAGTGTAGAACTTTGCCAGAAGAGTTAATACTCTTGAAATTTAAAGGGTCTTGAAAATTCTCTTGTAGATCAGACAATTTATACTTAAGATTGTAACAGTGCTCTGTGGGTTTGTTTGAAGCTCTTTGCAACTTCCATGCCCCAAGCTTTTTATTGCTCTTTTGCTGGACTTCAAGCACACCCTGTGTATTTGTCTTGGATATACCAATTCACCTTAGGATGCTCTGTCATAAACTGATTGGTGATGTGCACAGGATTCTGCTGCTAAATTGCTCCTTCCAGCAGTTTCCATGTGGTTTCCCATTTATAAATAAAGCAGGTGTCCTGTAGATAAGATTTAGTTTGTGAGCTGTCCTTATTCATGATACTGAATGCAGAGAGTCAACCAGGGTTCCTGTGAAAGTGGTATGGTCATTGTGGAATGCATATACGTGCAGGTTGAGTTTAGCATGCATGGAAAGTCAACCAGATATTGAAAGGGAATGTATTTTAATATAAATAGAATCCTGTAGCATCACCTTTTTTAGACCTTCCCCAGCACTCTCATTTACTCCTGTCCTAGTTGCTTTTCCCTGAATCTGTGTAATCCTCACTGTAATCTTCAACAGTTTAGACATATGGACTTGTATTTATTGGGTTGGCCATACTAAGCATTTCTTCTAAGTTTGAAATGTGGCAGAGCTCTTGGGTTATCCAAGTCTGTTCTAAATACTTTGATATTACAGTTTCTTCTCAAAGAGCATAGAAGAGTTCTATATTGTATTCAAATGCATAAAGCATTATATATGAGCTTTGTGGGCAGCACAATCACTCTTTGTCTTATACATGTGGTGAATTTATAATTAAAAAAAAAAACTAGATTGAGATAAGCAAGAAGAATTTCAGCCTGATGGATTCAAAGTTGGCAGAATTATGATTGGGAACTCGTGTTTAAATCATAGTTGTTAAGTAACCTTTAGTTTCCTAGCAGCTATCACAAATGCTACCAGCTCTGTCTACAATGGGTTTATTGTAAAGAGTAATTTCTTGAGTGAAGGTTGTTTTGCTTTCATGTGGTGCTGTGCTTAGACCACCTACCTTGAAGTCTTTCAAAATTAATTGGCATAGAGAACTTTTATAATTGTAGAAATATGTAATGGGATGGAATTGACCTAACTTATTTGATGAAGTGATCTGATTCAGCAGGCTCAGATGCAGTTTACATTTAATGCGTTAGATCTTTCTTTGATCTACAAAGCTTTCCAGAGATGGAGGTATGAGAAGCTTATACTTAGTGTCATGTTACTTAGGCTTTCTCACAGGCCAAGCACCACAGGTCTGATGTGCATCTTTTGTGCCATAACACAAGCCCTGTGTCCAAACACTTGAGGCCATCCACACAACTTGTTCTGCTGAAGGGGCCATACATGGAGGAGAGAAGGGAAGGGGGAGGGAGGTAATCTAAAGCAAATGGCTGTAACCTCTTCCTTATAGGACCTCTTGCAGAGCATAGTTGGAACCTATAAGAGACTGTTTTCTTTCTAGAAATATTCCAGATACCCCTCTACAGCTGACTATGGCATCATATGGAGTGTTGATGTGGAGTCTTGATATATGTCTCTACTTAAGTGTTCCACTTGTAAGACTGAAATAGAACTGCATTGCTTCTGTTGTATTTTACATATGCTTTTAACTCTGGAGAGAGTTTATGCTGTTTTATACTGGGGCTGTAGTGTATGGGAGTGTTGTAATTCTCATGTGCCTGTGTGTTTATATTATCAACAAAAATGAGGCACTTCTGGGGTTAGGTAATGACAGTATTGTTTTTATGTAGTTGAAGTCACAAGTGTTGTTTTTCGTTGGTGCATGAAGAGGCTTCTAGAAATATGCTTCTCTCTGAATGGATATATTAGTGTTACAAGTTTATGAATAAACTAAGAAGTTTCTGTTAATTTAAGGAGCCGTTTCACTGACTGATTCATTCAAGCTATCATGAATAACATAAGAATTGACTACTAAGTTGGAAATCACAGGGTTTGGAGTCTGGTGAACTTCGGTTTATCTTTCCCTTTTGTAGGGGTGAAAGAAAAACCAGTCTTCATGACTGAGTATATAAAAAAATACAAATTGTTTAATTAATTGTCAAATAAAAATAATCCCCAGTTTACCTATACTTAGAGTAGAATGTAGCTTAAAAATGCTAAAACCTAAACAAACCAAATGGTATTTATATCCTCCTAGGAGGCTGCAATAAGAAAGGAAAAAAACATACTTCTGTAGTGTTTGTCTAATTTCCTAATTTGTCACTGAAAGGGAAGCAGATGCTGTTGTGGATAGTGCTGATGCATGAACTTGAACTTCAAAGAATTCAATGTATTTTATTTATATTGTATAGGGAGTACTAAAAAGAGATCTTTAAAAAAATTGTTCAAGTAGATAGGTGTTTGAGTTTAGTTTGTGTGGTGCCGATATGTGGCTCTATAACTGAAGAACATGGAAAATTTAGTCTCAAATGAAGAAAATTTGATGGAACTGGTTTTGAAAACTTTGAGTACTTTCTTTCAAATGTCAGGATCAATAGAAGATTTATTTACTTCATTTCATGCTTTCTAACTATTCTTTGTGATCATTAAATAACAATCAAGGCTCTTTCTGTGTGATGAGAGATCACTTGTTATATTTCAATTTTTACTGGGAAGAATAATTATTAGCATTTAAATGAAAGTTGCTAATTTCTTCTTGCATATCCTTAGGTCTCAATCCTGCCAGATGCTGAGCCACTCTAGCTGTGATCCAAGAAAGATCTAGGCTTAAGCTGGAGTTTATTCAGACGTTTAAATGCTGCATACTGAAGCAGGGCTACAATACTCACCATATCGGGAAGGAAGACTGAGACTATTCCAGTGAAGGTCTCAGTGGGTGCTCTTCTCCTCTGGGGTAGAATGGGTGAAATGAAGGCATTGGCTGTAGTCCACATCTTGTGAGTAGACAAAACCTTGGTCCAGATTTTATAAAATGCAGCAAATTACTTGTAAAAGGTCTTTTTTTTTTTCCCTGCATGCAATTATTTAGAAATATGATATGTGGGTATAAAGGAATAATGCAGTTCAAAGCAGTATTTCCCACCAGAGTAATGAGAATGCAGACCCATTATTTTGCATTTTCTGTTTTTACTGTCTTTGTGAACAAAGAAACATGGTGGGTTTTTTCTTTAAAAATTGAAGTTAAATTTCTGAGCTGTAGAGAGTGTGGTTGAGATTTTAACTTTGAGCATTATCCATGATGGTTGTTTATGAAAGTGTTGTGTTAAGGTATGAAAAGGCAGAATTTGCCCTTCAAACCATATGTGTTGATGTGAGTCAGCTTCTTTTTTGTGTCTGTCCAACGTACTTCTTAGCTGCAAGATGTTTGGCTTGGTGCTGCCTGTGGAAATGGGGCCTCACCTGTCAAATCCTGGGATTAACATAGGATCTCTTTCCCTTTTAGATTTCTCTTCCAGCCACTGCAGAGCAGTCTTCCATGTGGGCATGTGGTTCTTCATGGTAGCATTTGTGGGAACCTCTGATAATTTGAGGACGTACCACAAGCCTTGAAAATCTTCCTATGTTTATTTCTCCTTGCTCCAAGCAGCATAAGGGGGACATGGAACAATAGCCTTTTTTCTCATCGTATCTTTGGTTCTTTGGTCTCTTTTTCTAGAAATGAACATTGATTGTTACATCTAGGTGATGGATGAGATTTCTTCTCATATTTACTGTTCATCCTTGCCTAGTTGATGAAGCTAATTGATGCTTTTATTTTTAATTTGGTGTTTATTTTGGGTTTTTTGGATTTTTTTGTTGGTTTGTTTTTGTTTTTGTTTTTTACTCTTTTTCCAAGGGTAGGGAAGGATTTTACTGGGTAGGGGGGCTATTTTCAGTCTCTTGTGACTATACGATGAAGATTCGTTCTGAGCTATAGGAGTTTTCTCTGAAATGAGACTGAATTTGTCATTTATATGTGGCTGCTTATCTGACTTGCATGAAGGTTCAAAGTTCATAATATAGCAAAAATTACCTTACTATCAAGCTTTATGCTGAACCTCTATGTAATATTTTTGAGGTGATTTAAAAAAGCTTGACCTCACTGGGAAGTAAGAAGTCATCTGTGTTTTTGAAAATGCACCAGTTGTGGTCTTCCTTTATCTTTACATCTTCCATACATGAAAGACAAACTCTGGGGAAAAAAATATTTTTTCATGTTTCACAAGCCTGTTTGTTTCCAGTGTGCTTTAGAGACATTTCAAAATTGCGTTTTTTGTGATTTGTACCCAATTTAGTTGCATTTAATCATATGCTTCATAACTTCCCCCTGTAGTGCAATGCAACTGTTCTTATGCTTAAAAGAACTGTGTGATTAGGTGCTTTACTTGCTTAGTAGCATTGATCAGTTTCTAATTTTAACATTATAGTTAATCTATTGTCAGTCTTGTACAAAGACACAAAATTTTGAATTGGTACCATGTTATTAATGGAAATTTTTCATGCATCTGGCAAGCTATATTGTAAGTTAAGCAAAACCCTTTTGTTTTGGAAATGCATTGGTAACTCATGCTCTTGTGTTACAACGTTTACAGAATAAGAATTAGAAAACAGCAGACCATAAAGTATGTGTACTGTGCTGTTGATTCTCTCTCCTAAATAGCTAGTATGTTTCTGAAACCTTTGTTTTCCACAGTATTTTTTCCTGTCCCACAAATACAGCTACACTTTTGTTCAGAGTAGAATAGTAGTTTTCAATGCTGCTTTAGAGACAAGGTCCTGAGACCTGTGAGTGTATTCCCTTCATCCCTTCTTCTTATTCTCCTCACTTTTCTATTTGATACAGCTTGTTTCTAGAGAGTATTCTCTGTGGTGTGCAGCATGGATGGATATCTGCTCTGGCACTGTGGGAGGAATCTCTTTCCTGGCACCCACAACATCTCCTCCCTCTTCTTTTTTTCTGATATGTGTGTCTGCAGGAGTTTTTCATGTGTTCTCACTCCTCTTTTACAGCTGCTGTGCAGTGTTTTATACCCTTTCTTAAATACATCAGCACAGAGGCACCACCATTGCCACTGATGGGCTCAGCTTTAGCCAGCATTGGGTCTGTCAGAGCCAGATCTGAGTGGCTTTGTCCAGCACAGGACAGCCCCATATACTTTCTCAGAGGAGCCACCCCAGCAGCACCTCCCGCTACTCAGACATTGACACCTGCGCACAGTGCAGGCAGGAAGCTAGATAGAAAAAGTCTCATGTTGACCACATTGAGACTCAAGCTTTTTAAAAGCACTGTTAACTTCAGCTCCCCAGATGTGCCTCCATTGTACTGATTGACATCTGCTGTATACCATGTAAACATTGCTGTCAGGCTAATTTGAAATACAGCCATCTGAAGTTTATCCTCAGTTACTTAATACTACCCATTCAAAAAAGACTCTTGGGTCCATGGTGTGAATGTATCAGTCATTCTGCTTCTATCCAGAATGTGATTCTTCTGCGATTCATTTGTCATTAAAAAAACCCCCAACATATGATGTGATAGTGCAAAAATGGGTAGGCCTTCACTGACCCCAAACTGTGTGATTTACCTTTTCACATTTTATGTGTAGTCTTTTGGTAACATTTTTACAACATGAATTTTGGACATCCCATTTTACATTCTTAACTGTCCTGGAAAAATACTTTGCCTCTGCAGAAGTAAGACATGAAATACTATTTAAATTTCTGTGATTTGAGCTTTCAAAAGAATGAATGCTGAATGCAAGTAATGCTACTATTTTCTCAAGCTGTATCTCTCCTTGGAAGAAATATATATTACTCCAAAAAATTTAAATATGTCCTTTCAGCAATAATTAATGGGATTTTCTTAAGAGTTTTAGGTGTAATTGAAGACACAGTCTATGTCATTATAAGTAGCATGATCTTTCAGCTCCTCAAAAATGACATGAATGTAGAATGCAATAGTAATTTGTCAGTGTGCATGAGGAGGAGCTTTAATTTTACGTTTAGCATTCAGCATGTATACATTTTGACTACTGTGAATTTTAGTAATTTCTAAATGCATTATGCTTTACAGTCTGGTAATAATTTAAAATACATCTAGATTTTATTTGGCATTGCTGCAGTGATGGTTGTTAGTGCTTATGTAAGCAAAAACATCTATCATGTTAAAAGCAGAATTTTATGCTGATTAGGATAACACTTTCCATTCTAAAGATAACATTTACTCCTCCATATAGAGCAAATATAAATAAAGCTGAGAATATTAAGTATTGCATTTAATGGGTATGGAAAATGTCATACGGTGTAACTACTTACCAGAAGTTTTATTTCCTGGTATTCATCATGTTCCAGTAAGTCTCTTAACATTTTCCGGAGGCTTCACAGCTAGTACTTCAGCTAATAGTTTTTGGATTTTGGTATACAGCTAGAATAATTTAAAAGCTCACAAATACGCTTCTAAAATGTCCCTCACCTCCCTTTCTCCAAGGGCTATTACTAGGAAGCGAATAGTTCCCTGTCTGTTGTGATGTTTCCACATCCATTCTGTTTTTTAGGATTAGTATGTATAGAGCCATTCATAATGGATATATACTGTGATGGAGAAAGCACAGAAGGATCCACCCTTGGCTTTTTCTGGTGGAAGAAGAGACTAGAGACCAGTATATTTGCAGTGAAGGTGTGATCTGTTAAAATACATAGACCCATGTGCCAAAAGAAATGCTAAGGTGAGAAGCAAACTGTTGTCTGAATACTCAGATATCATTAAGAGTGCTAAAAGTGAAGTCTTTTTCTGAGGTCCAGCTACCAGGGCTTAATGTTGTGATGCCACTTGTGTTTTTCCTTTGTACCAGAGTATCTTGTGTTTCTTTCTACAGCGGCATACTTTACCAGGAGGTTACTCCTTTTCCCTGTGTTAATGATATTCTATATATCGTGTTGGGTCTGGTAAATTTGCTTCAAAGATATTCAGAAGTGTTAAGTCTAGGAAAGTTAGTACAGGGGAGGTTTTTTTACTTCCCTTTGGTATAGGTAATTTAGTCTTGTTGCAGGCCATGTGGACAAACCAGTAAATATAAATATTCACTACAAGACAGTTGCAGTCAGTTTTTAAATCAGACTTAGGTGAGCTAACTCTTGCCCAGGGTGGTCCTTCTGAGAACACCACGGGCATGTCAAAAACATGATTTGGCATGGCACTGCTGCACTGTGCCAACATGCTACATGAAATACAGAGCTACATTTTTGAAAAGCTGCATAAAAATGTCTTCTCAGTTTGGGCCTGCCTGTCTTGTTGCTGTGATGTTGTTCTTGTTTCTGATTGTTGATCCCATAAATACTTGTCGTGATTTCCCATATTTGATTGGAAAAGCAAGAAGATGTTGTCAGGCTGTGCAGTTTAAATTGAAATTTGCTATAGGTCTGTTCAGAAAAGTCAGCTTAAATTGAAGTACTGAAATTATTTAGTCCAACAGTTCTGCTTGATCTCATTTCTTCCTTCTTAGTTGTCACTTGCCCTTGGGTTTAGCAGAGATATTAAACTTTCTGGGAGCCACAAATACCTGATATTCATTTACTGCTGTTTCGTTTAAGCCTGCTGTTAAAGTTAATGGATTTATGCCCTTTTTGTACTGTCTGGTTTGAATATCTGAGATCTAAAATCTGGTCTGGTGTCAGAGAATTGTGGAAGCTCTTGGGCTGGAAGGGACCCCTGAAGATAATCTAGTCCAACCCACCTGCTCAAAGCAGGGTTGACTGGAGCAGATGGCTTAGGACCAAGTCTGGTCAGGTTTTGAAAAGTTCCAAGGATGGAGACTGCAAGTTCTCTTGGCAGCTTAATCTAGAATTTGGTCATTCTTGCAGTTGAAAAAAAAAAAAAGTGTTTGGTGGCAACAAAATAACAACAAGTTGTTCTCTCAGTGTCTGAAATCAAGTATTTCTGTTGAATTGTTTTAATGTATCCATGGTTGATGCAGAAACTTCAAATTTGGCATGTGTCTGTGCTGGATTCAGAGCCTTTAGCTGCCCCAATGGACGTGCACCTCAGTTTGAGTGACTGTAAGTTTCTGAAAATTTTCATTTGCAAAACCTTATTATCAGGTTATGGCTGAAAGGTGAATACTTTATTGCTGCTGGAAGTATTTGTTCCAGTTGACTTCCTGAAGGTATCAGCTATGCTCCAGAATACGCTAGCAGGTATCATAATGATGGTAAATTGAAGAAACAATGCAAATACAAAAGCAAGCTTGACCATGAGTTCTTAAAGACCTGTTCAAATTATGTAGTCATTCAGTGTACATAGGATGTATACAGTTAAGTAGTTGTTAGTGAAATGCTTTGAGCACTTAGCAAGGTGACAAAGTAGTTAAAAAGGATGATTTTTAATAAAATGCTGTTATCAGAGGCATATCTATTTCAAATTAAGGAAGCAATTAGCATGAAGCAGTTACTATGCTGTAGCATGTGCTGTGTAAACTCAGATTGGGTTTTAGTTATATTTACTTTGCATTCCTTTCCTGATAAGAGCTAGGATCTTCTCTCTTGGAAAAAAAAAAAGCTATCTAAGTTATATTTCTGCAATTTCCTGATTCCTCCACTTAACCAAACAAAAACACCAGATGTTGCAAATTACAGTTGGTCAATGACAGCATTTAGTAATACTTCTCCAAGACTGCTGCTTCGTATAACACCTCTACTCTGGAAAACATGTAATCTGCTGGTGGGAAACTACATTTTTAAAAGTTTCTCTGTGGCTTTGCTTTAATTGAACCAAACTCAAACTTAGTATGTACAGGAATGGGAGGTGGTAGGAAAATTGAAGAAATATCTTAAGGCTGAGAGTCAGGCGTGAACACACTCAGAAATGTCAGAATTGAAGTTGTACAGGTAACCTGGGTCCAGGTCTTGGTGTTTTTTTCTGTCCTAGCCAGTAACTGGGGCTCCTTATAGGCTGATAGCTCCAGATCTTAGTTAAGGTAGGACTTGTGTCTAGAGTATAAATCAATTGATGAATGGTACATTGTAGGATTTTCACTTTGATTTAAGGCATAGCTGAAGTAAGAGCTGTGGTGGGAAGCATTACCTCTTTTTTTAAGTAGCCAGACATTATAAACGTGGTATTAACAAAGGCTATTACAATGTCAAGTCTCCTGGTTTTGTCCCAGACATTTTGTTTACAAATACTGATTTCAGCATTTGGAAGCATCAGATTCTTCCCAATCCTTGCTCCAGGAAGTTTATTGAACTGTATTAGGATGAGCAGGGAAAGGCAGCTAAATATTGCCAGATTTCTCACCCTGTTATGCTGAGTGGAAGTATACTATGGGGGAGTGTGGGATAAAGGTTAAGTTTCTTAGTACTGGGAAACAACTTTGAAACAGTCCCTCAGCATACTCTGCTGTTGGCCTTCTTGAGTGTGTCAGAAGAGCTGGCATTAAGCAGGCAGTACCATCCCTCTCACATACTGGTGAAGTCGAGTTTTAGCTCCTCTCCTAATAAAGAGCTTACTTCTCTGCTTTGAGTCTCTATTACAGGGTGAGATTATATAAAATACTGAAAGGTTCTGTTTTTTATTGCTGCATTGCATGAAAATTTAAAGTATCTGCTCTGTTACTGTGAAAAAATACTAATTTTTCTCATTAATATGCCTGGAAACAATTTTCTTTACTTTTTCCCTGATTCATGTTCCTTCCCCCTTTATCTTCTTTCTGTTTCCTCCTCTGCTATATTTGTTCTTTATTCAAGTTAGGTTTTAAAATACTGAGACTGGATGTTGTTGGGCTTAACAATAGTCAGGTTCAGTTCCCTGCTGTGGAAATATAAAACCTTAGAGGTCATAGCTATGTCTCTTGTCAACAACTCATTAATTATAAGGTGTTTGGGATTTTTTTCAGTGTAGGGTAGCTCTGGTCTGGTTCAGTCCTGTGGACTTGGTATACACTAGCAGTTAGTAAGGGTTTTCATTCTTTTGAAAACTTCCTGAAGCACCTGTGTAGTGCCCTCCAGGACTGCATATGCACAAAACTGCAGTAAGTCAGGATTATGATTACTTTGAAAGCCCTCTCCAAATGTAGAATAAAATGCTTATGTACATACGCCAGAGTTCAGAAGTATCGGAGACACCTTTGTCAGCCTGTCTTGTTACAGCCCTCTGATTAAATTCCTCTAAGTCATTGAACTAACCCAGACTTTTGCATTAGTTGTATGAATTGGCATTGCCTTTGGCAGAAATAAGGGGAGGTGTTTCTGTGTGTGGCCAAGGATACTTTCTTCTTAGAGGATTAGATTTTTTTTCAGTCACTTTGCTTTTCATTCTGTTAATGCCAGATTTATTGTCCCTAATTCATTTGCTCCTGTCACGCTATGTTTAATGCCATTCTTCGTTATTGAAGTAGTCAAAGCTTTTTTAAACAAATTGAAGAATGGCACCAGTATGAATTTTCTGGCCTTTGTGTATTGCATAGGCACAGCTGTATGGTGCAGGTTGCAGTGTTGCTGTTGCTCTTATTCCTTCAGTCTTTGCAGGTATTTGCTAAGCAAACGGAGTATGGAGGTGCAATGAATCTTGCTATTGTTTTGAGGGGTGAAGACTTTGAGGAATGTTACCAGGTCCTGAATATATTCACCTTACCATCTTGTTTGCATGTATCATAGTTGTTGGGTGAATATGTTTTAAAAGCTCTGCTTTTCAGTACAGTCTTGTGAGAGAAAGATTGCCTTGAGCAGGGCCTTACTACTGGTGAAAGTAGTTTAAAGAACTGTATGTGTAACAAGGCAGCATGTCAGTGGTCAGTGTTTTATGACTACAGTCCAGGGTGTCTTAAATGCTTGGAATGGATTTAGATGCAAAATCACTATTTCTAATATTTCTTTTATTATATACTCATGGTATTCAGTGAGGTGTGGTATGCACCAAGGAAATACTTATACTCCTTAATTCACCTGGAGGATTCTTAATGTCTCTCTTGATAATAGAATAGTTCCTGTCTATAACTCTTCTTTCTGTTATCCAGGACCAGCTCTGTCTTTTTCCTGTTTTCTTTCTTTTCCCTGACTGCCATAATCTCTAGAATAACTTCTTTCTATGTTTCTAAGTACCTATATATTTTGAGAAAGTCATGACTGAAGCAAGTCCTTATTTTTTCCCCTTGTTTTTTCTCCTCTAGTGGTCTCCAGAGGGTTGAAGTGTACCTCCCCCTGCTTGGCAATCAAGGAGAGAGGTTAGAGAGGTTTGAAAAGAAACTGCTTGAATGAACAGTGTGTATCAGGTAGAAGTTGAAAGAAGTGTTTTTCCTAGCTTGTCAGAAGAGGAGTTGGTGCTCGATGCAAATGCAGGAAGAGTCCAAAGTTTCATCATTCAATATTCAGAGTTACTGTTCCTATAGACTATTGAGTGCTTTTGATAGACTGATAACTCCATTATTGTGCTGCTCCACCACTATATAATGCATATGTAAAACATTTGAGGAGGGAAGGCTGGCTGTGATAATGGCACCAGACAGAGCTTGATTATGTGCTTGAGCTAAAGAGTAAGGCACTTCTTTTTTTGTGGTAAAGAAACATGATAGCTCATCTTTGTAGCTGTAGTTCAACAAAGTGCATTAGACATGACAATATCAAGGTCAGTAGGGCTGCTCACATGCATGCTTAAAGTTAAGCATACTTTAGAGTGTTCTAACTATATTATTTTGGGGACCTGAAGTAGTCATTTTATCATCTGAGCTTCTCAGTAGTGGAAAAATAGAAATAAAATTTGAAAGGTTCAGCTGGAAAGGAAAAGAGCTGAATTAAGCTTGAAAGACTGAAGGTAAAGGTTGCAAGTAAATGCAGAGTGAGCTGGTTTTTAATTTGTTTAAGGTCATCTTGTTACTACTTTGGTGGCCTAAGGGATCACAAATCTGACCTTGATGATTCTTTTACACTGCCAGAGCAGAGTAAAATTTTTTTTTTCCAGAAAGGAAAAAGATGATGGCATTTCAGTATAAACATGCAAAAGATACGAGGGCTAGTAAAGAATTGTGATGTACAAAAGGTATCCTGGCCTCCTGCATGTTTGAAGAAAAATTGAATGAAGTAATGTTGTAGTTGTATTTCCCTGGAGCAGAATTCCCTAACCTTGTCTGGCCTGCTCAAGTTCCTTCCGTAGGCACAGACCGTGGGATTGTTGATGGCTCTGGATTACCTGTCTCTCCTTTGTCGCATTACAACTTTTTGGATTTGATTACATTCACAATGATTTATTTTTTTTTAACCTTGCTGTTGTAATTCAGTTTAGTGGCAGCCTTGATATTGCTGTGACTATTGTAGTGATCAGCCTTGCCAGAGCACTGCATGAACTGGCACTGAATTGAAGTTACTGGGAATAAGTAATTCGAACCACAGAGTAGTCTGCCCCCTACTTTTGAGCTCAGTGGTGTGGTTTTTTTTTTTCTTTTTCAAGGATAACATGATTTTCTGCCATTCAGGGTCTTTGTTATTCTCACAATACCTCTATTAATCCCCATCTGAACTAGTAATTATCTGCATGGATAAGATATCCTGTATTTTCCTTTTAGTTATTGCATCAAAAATTCATTTGGGTTAATTTACCTTTCTGATGCTGTCACATAGTGTGCCTGTCATCTTTCCTTGAGAATTGTTTTTGACTTGTCTATTTGCTCTTGAGGTCAAGCATGAGGATCTGCAGGTGCTTGAATTGATCTCTCCTCCCTTAAAAGAAGTCACTGAACTAGCAATGTCATCTGTCGTGAATTTATTGTACTTTCTTGCCAGGTCTTCAATAAAAACGATGTACTGGTTTCTTCAGTGTTCTTGGGGGGTGCACAGATAGGCAGGTGCATGTTCAGCTCTTTTACTTTTGTGATGTTGTGCAGTTTCCATTTCTTCATAGTACTGTTTTTCGTCTCCACATTCTGTATTGCCATCCCAATTAAAACTGAGGCAAAGCTGGTGTGAAAAAGTCAGTGCTGCCAAGCAGAGAAGAAGGATGTTCTGTCTTCAGATAGCTTACAAGGCAAGAATTAGTAAGACATTAAAATCACATTATTTCTTCACAAAGGAGTATGTCTTTTCTATCCACAAATTGCAGCTGGTTGTCTGCAGCAGTGAAATGTCTGTACAGCTTCACAGGTGAAGCATCTTCGAAGAGCAAAATGAGGATGAGAGTCTAGATAGAGTCAGTGAATAAGCCAAGGGAAGCTGAAAAACTGACTGGTGGTTGATGGCTTCCTTTTTGGTAGAAGAGCAAAGTGTTATATTCCAGAGAGAGCATCATAATTTTTCAGGGATTGGGAAAATACAGGCATGGAATTTTACTCTGCAAAGAGTACAAGCAGTGATTTGAGGCTTTTTGGAGAATTCAGGGAAGGGGACTGATTATATAAATGTCTCAGTCTATAAGGACTATTTAATTTACAAACACAAAAAAGTTCTCAAAGATTTCTCCAGGAGACTGTTATTCATAGATAATGTTCTTTTTTGTCAAGTACCTATTCTTTGAATAGAAGCTTCATTCTGTGCAATACTGCACTGCACACTGCATTAAGATAAGAGGACTGACACTATAATGTTTGTAAGCATTTATTTTGAATGTTGTCATCAGAACATATTTTAACTAGCTGCCTGTTCTGTAGGGAATGACTTTGGAATGCTATGTTTCCTTTCTCTAGTCCTGTATTTTCCTTCGGTCACCTAAAAAGTAAGCATTCACTCTTTACTCTTTTGAAGGCATTCCCTTGTGTTTTGAAATTAAACCTTCTGTCTGCTGTTTTAGTAGCATTTTCAGTTCATAACTTAATTATTTATTGGCCATAGAACATCATGGTCTCTACCCTTCTGCGCTCTGCAAATCTGTTTTTGCTTGCCTTTTCAGAATACAATGTTGTACTTGTTTGTTTGATGTTTATTTTGTATAATGGTAAGAACATTTTGGCCTAAATTCAAAATTCAATTTGTTCTTTCAATCTGGGCAGGCAAACAGTTCTATCCTTACACAAGTAACAAACTCATGGTGACTTTCATCTGACTGCCACCTTCAACAAAGTTATTACTCTTGCTATGTGTATGTGTCTGACACGGCCAATCCATGTGATGATACAAGTGACTGACAGGGCTGCCAGCTGTTCTCAGGAGTAAACCTAATAGACTTGCTAGAGGAGCTTGTTTCTATCTAAAAAGTAAAACTCCTATAATGCATATCAGTATCTTTGAATACCTCTCAGATCCTCACATCTACCACTGTCAGCCCTTAAGTAGCAGCTTCTTGTGATGAATGACTGATTGTGCAGAATCCCTTAATTTTCTGTATACAATCTACTTTTACCTTCAGGAAGGTAACATGATAGGGGGCATTAGGAACAAAAACCAAACATGTGATGTCATCAGATCCAGAGAAATAGGGCTATTAATTTCTAGAAAGCTTTTGAATAGATTCATGTAGGGAACTGGACTCAATAAGATATGCACCTTGCCTTTATGAGCTGTGTTCCTACCAACAGCGGAAAACGAAGGTGAAGCTTTGAGAATCTTCTTTCTGAATAGCTGAAAACTGAGAATCTATTTTTTATTAATAAAATCCAGCCTTTACTAATATTTTTATAAGTAATTTTGGATGGTCATGTTGCTACTCTTGCTACTTCTTACTATTATATTAGTAATTTCTACTCTAATAGACTCTACTTAGAGGATTATGCACCATGATTTCTGTAGCTAAATACTCTTTTGCAGTCATTGACGTGCCAAAGTCATAAGGCAGGTTGGTGTGTGTTCTGTTCCTGCCTAATCTCCTGCTGTGGGCTTCCCTGGAGTGGTAGGCTCTCAGTACTCTGCTCGGGAGTGAGGCAGGATGTAGGCTGTCCTGGCATCTTCACTTACATCCGCTGTTAAACTGGGCAGTCAAGAGCTCACTTCAATGCATGGTCAGTCTGAATTAACCTTCAGGACAGACTTCCTGCTGTGGCCAGGCTATCGCAGGAATGAATGCAGGGAGCCTACATTTCAGCTACCTTTGCCTGCAAGGTAAATCTCACATGTAAAAGGCAATTTTGTGCTGAAATTGAACAGATAATCTGATGCTGACTGCTGCCAGTTTGCAGAACCACCCAAAAACCTGGGTGTCCATTTTGTAGTTGTGAACAGGCTTAGGTTTTTGTTCTTAAGCAAGTTCTTGTTAAAATGTTGGCAAGGCAGACCTGTATGAAGAGACATTATTTTCTCAGTAATACGCTGTTTCAAATGTGGCTCTGCCGGTTAGTCTCTTGTCATCTATTACCCTGCAAGTGAAGGATTAATTCTACCTGGCAGGACAGACAAAAATAACCTTTCCTTTGAAAAGAGATATGCAGGTTCTATTTACTTTGTATCAGTCACAGCTAAAAATCTTTTGTGAGCAGCCTTTTCTTTCCTATATGCACAAGAAAAAAGAATTGATTATAAAATTAGAGGACTGGAAAGAGCAAAAACCCAAACCAGCATTGTATGTAAGTATAAGATTAAATATATTTGTCTAAGAATGGAGAGAATAACATTTCTGTGTTTTCATTGCTGTTCTTCTCCACAAATCTAAAAGATAAGTATTTTAAGTGATGCCTTTTCAAATGGTGCATTATCCTCAGGGAGCTAGATGAGAACTGATCAGTGTTCTAGAAGTTGTTGGTCTAATTATCCAGTAAATCTTCCTTTTATGAATCTCTCTTCTCTTGAAATCATGTTGAGCTATGGAGGGAAACCTATTCCTGCTCACTGGCAGGGCAAACATAGCTCTGCCTACAGAATCTGCCTACTTTTGTCTGCCTGACTACTGCAAGATGGTAGGTGAGTGTTTTTCTCCTGAACAGCTAGCAGATCAGAAGGAAAATAATTTATGACTTGCATGCATTGTGGCTTCTTACTGTATGTGGCTGTAATTTCTGTATATGATATTGTGTTTTTGCTAAGGCTGGGAGCAGCATCTTGGAGAAGGCAAGAAAAAGGGGAAGGAAAAGAGGAATTTGACTGTTTTTTTGAGACCTTTCTTAGCTGCTGGCTAGGAATCCCTCTGCCTGAAATATGAAAGTATCATATTTCCAAGTGTTGTTTGAGTTGCTGAAGGACACCACTGAGGGAAATTTTCTTGTGAAGCCCTATTTGTATGCTCAAGAATTATGTGGGCTTCCATATCTAAGTATAACCTTCTCTTTGGACCAAAATGGTAGCTATAAGAACTGTCTGACAAAAACTGGAGGCAGACTGACATCTTACGCTGTTGGACTCCTAGAGAGCCCACTGCAAAGGGTCACGGCTGCTGGTGTGACAGTTGAACAGAAAAAGTTTTTGTACTCCTGTCATGATCCGCTATTAATACAGAGCAGGGGTTGTGATGATTTGTTTAATCTCAAAGGTGCAAATAGGCAAAATGCAGGGGACAAATCACAGTGTATTCAACAACAGCAATGCATTTTTATTAAATACCAACAACTCAATTGCGATAGAGGGGAGAGATATAGGAAATAAAGTATAGAGAGAAAAATTGGGGGATGGGAAAATAGCTACCAACGAGACGAAACGGACATCCTCATGGGCCAGCCAATGGACGGATCTTCATCCGTGGGGGGAGCCCAAGGGTCTTCTCCTGAGGGTTGCTCTTTTATAGTTCTTTCCCAAGGTGAGTGGCTTCTGGCCAAGAAGTGGGAAGATTTATGGACCATTGTGAGGTGCTCTGGGAGGCAGGTGCAGATTTGCAGTGCAAGCAGTCTTCAGCTGGTACCATAACAGCACAATCTCTGATTGGTGCCATAACAGCACAGTCCAGTGAACACAACACACCTGCACACAGTACAGTCACTTGACAAGTATCCACCTCGGCCAGGCCAGGAAACCATTGTTCGGAGTCAACCTGGGTGGGGGTCCTCAGGGTGTTGCGACGGTTGTGAGGCAAAAACGAGGGAAACTTCGGACTGACCCTTACAGCTCCCTCTCTTTGAGTTTTTCCTTGCTTGTTCCCTTCCTTGTGTCCTTTGTCTAAATCCAAAACCATTTTGATTGCAGTAAAGGACATTATAGCTAGAACAGTTTTATTTGCACAGTGGGATCGAGCAAGAGCTGTCCTTTCTCTGGGTGTTTGTTTTTCCTCCCTGCAGTTTCGTTGTGCTGCTCTCTGAAGACAGACCCAGTTCTCTTATAACCTGTCTTTGCTCTGCTAAGGGATGCTCAGAGGATGGCAGAAAGAAGAGTCAGCATCAGGAAGCAAGTTCTGTCAGTGATAATCTCATAATTTCCTGCATCAGTAACTGGGCTTTTATAGAAAGGGATAAGCAGGAATCCTAAACTGTGTTAGAGAAGGTATAGTATGATTTCTCCTTGATGGTATGTACTCTCAGGAAGGAGTGGTAATACTGAGTTAGCTCATGCTGAACTAACACACCTAGGGCACTGTGTTAACTCTTGTATGGTCTTTCCTTTTAGGTTACATGGAAATTTAAAATACTACTTTTTTGAGAGGTAACAATGAACTGTATCTTAGAATAACTTTGAAATAAAACCATTGGAAAAACAGATTGGTTTAGGAACTGCTGGTAATCACATTACCAAATAAGAGGATCACTTAAACATATTTTCTTTAGTATTTTTAAGATCGTTAATGGTTATGATGAATGAGGAATGGAGGAATACTTTCTGACAAATTAAATTTGGAATTATTTGAGATAAGCAGAGTCTTTAAATCTAGTGAGGTTTCTGAAAGTGAGTGAGAAAGCAGTATTATTTCCTACTTCATGCAGAACACAATAAAACTTTTACTGCAGGTTTACACAGAAACTTGCAGAGTTGTCATGCTGAGGAGAGATGCAGTTTATGTTTTTCCTTTCTGTCCAGCAACAGAGGGAGCATCTGTTTTGGAAGATGTTTTATTTATGGATATACCTTGTGCATGATGTATCAACAGTTTCCATTTGGGCAAGACTGGCGACCCGTGTCCATAGTATCCTTGTGTAGGGTATGTCTTGAACAGACAGCCCTCTACTGCATCTGATGAAACTTGCTGGGCATGAAGAAGGAATGTTCTCCTTATAATGACAGCGGTCTGGTAATCTAAAGCTCTTTAATTAACGAGTTATTGTCTCTTTCCTTCTCTCAGACGTCTTTTTTCCGGTGGTGCTGTTTTGTTTCCAGTCTTTATAATGAACTATATTGTCATTTAGGGCAATAAATTATTCTTTTGAAGAAATAATATGTGTAATCCTGATACCTCTGAGGAGCAGCTAAGGAATTTAGGTTTGTATAGTTTGAAGAAAAGGATGCTGAGAGATGTCCTCACTGCTCTCAAGTTTCCTGAGGAGAGGAGGTGCAAAGAGAGGTGCTGAGTTCTTCTCCCGGGATCCAATGACAGGAAGAATAGGAATGGTTCAAAGATGTGCCGGGGAGGTTTTTAGACTGCATGTTAGCATTTCTTCGCTGAGAGAATGGTCACACACGCTGGAACCGGCTTCTACAAGACATGATCAATGCCTCAACCCTATCACTGCATAAGAGGATTTGGGTAATGCTCTTAACCACGAGCTTTAGAGTTTGGTCAACCCTGAAGTGGTCAGACAGTTGAACGACAAGATCACTGTAGGTCCCTTCAAACTGAAATAGTTTGCTCTATTATGCATTTAACCAGTAAAGCATTTAAAACAATGAGCTTGCTATAAGGAACTTAAAATGACAGAACTTCATTTGTGTGTAGTATTTAATTTTTCTTTTATTGCTGGTAAATAAGGTAACCCTTCTCAGACCTACAGGACATTGGCAGTAGATACTGTTATTGCTGTGTTTCTGTCTTCTGGTTAGGGTGCAGAGCTACTCTGCCTGAGTGAATATGGAGAGACCCTACCATGGTTCAGATCAGAAGTTTGAGTTGACTTACTGTGACTGAGCACTGCTACTGTAAACATCTTCAGAAAAGGTGTTAAAAGATAACTTTTAAAAATGAGACAAAACAAATGTAACATGTATTTAAGTAGATAATATCTGTATCATAAAATGCCATAAGGGAGGGGAAAAATGTTCCAAATTAAGCAGCTGCTCCTTACTCCGGGATACCACCACTAGTCTTTCATATTAGTCCACATATCCTGTTTCCAGTCAGAGCATTGTCTCCTTTCTTCCCCTGATTTGTACCAAACTTCCCCTTATTTTCTAGCTGTCTTTTGACTCTTAGCTAGCAAATAAAATAAATGAGGGGGGAAAATTTGCCCACAGCAGGAAGGCAAATGGGTTACTTTGGGGGAGTTATTTTGTTACCGTCTTTTTGTTGCACAGAAATGTTTAAGCTGAACTGTTGGTTCATTTGTGTTTGGTGTGACAAAATGGTTCATTATGATAAAATCTATTACTTCTGTTTTGTTATTCTTTTATTAAGGACTTACTTGCTGTACTTTGCTTAAGTGTTGCATAAATATATATTGCTCTTTCAGTGCTGTGTGTTTGACAGGTTTTCCCCATTTTCTCCAGTTGTAAAGAAGTTCCTCCCTTCTGCTCACTACTCTGGCAAAGGAAATATTTTATATTTTTGTCTAGGAGGTAGAGGAGTGATTTAACTGGATTTGAGTTCCTTCCAGGATGTGTGCTGCAGGACAAGGATGGCAACACATGTCCATTTTTTATGAGGTAGCAGCCTGTGTTTTCTCTAGTTGGTAGAGTAAGTTTAGATACACAGGGCAGCTTCAGATGTACAGAGAAAGGATTGTGCTGTTCAATAAAAAAAATACTTCGGCACATATGTACATTTTGTCTCCTGTTCATTTTCTAGCAAACATTAAAAATCCCCACTTCTTTAAATCTGTCCAATTTATTACTACGAAATCTGTCATGTTTGCTGTAGCTAAGAGTATATAAATTTTTTGTTAAAATAAATGCTTCAGTTTTAAATCCAGCTATGGATTTTTAGACACACTGTCCCCAGCTTGCAAGCATGTTTTATCTACAGTGGGAAAATTAGGGAGACTGCAAAAATTTAGTCTGCCTGTATTTACTCTGAAGTTCTTTCCAGAGAAAGATGAGATGAAGCATAATTTTGGAGCTTGCCTTTATACATTATGGCTTTCCTGTGGGTTACATATTTATTTTTTTTTGCTAGTTTTTTCCCATGCTTTATGTCAGTTATAACAGGTATTTCCATGGTTTCTCTTTAGAGAATATTCTGAGGAGTTGAGTGATTTATTTGTTTGTGGATATTGTTTGGAAAGAGAGGGTATGGAGCTGGCTTTTGAAAAGTATGTGGTTTTGAAAAGAGCAGCTTGGCTGTCTATCCACCTCTACTGTACTCAACTCTTTGACAAAGAGTTTCTTAGTCCACTGTCTTCTCCCAGAAAGTTTTCCTAGAAACTCTGGAGAGAAAATGCATATGCAGGCATGTTATAGAAATGAGAAAGTAATTGTGTCTGAAAAATGGAACAGTTTATTAGTGTTTGAGTGTGGCCAAAGTAGCGGGAATTACAGTGGATGATTGTTTTTGCTGATAGCAGGAATTAATATAAGAAATGAAGGGGAGACCCATGGCAAGGTTGCTTTTGCTGTAGGCATGAAGGGGTGGGTAATGGGGAAGGCTCTGGGAAAAAACCTGTCATATTTCTTTTCCTTACGTAATTTCACAAAAGATGCCATGAGTATTGAACTTTGGTGAAAAGATGAGCCTCAACCCCTTCAATTTTTCCATCACACCAGTGTGTTTTGAATTGCTGAAGGTTTGGGTTTTTTTCCCATTCACTTGATGCGATATTTTGCAACATTTTTAACTTTTTTAGTCTCAGTCTGAAAATATGGCAGATGAAAGTGGTGGCGTCTTCAAGATAAGTATAGCATTCTAAAATAATACAGTTTTAGCAGAAAGGATAATTTTCTGAAACTAAGAATAAAAAATTGATGTGTGCATGGTGTTTATGTGAGTAGCATGCACTGAAACTGCTTGTACAGGTCCACTAAAGAGAACAGATTCTAGAATGTTTGTCAGATTTATTATTTCAGAAGAAACTGTATTGTATCGTGTGGTAGCATTGTTGAAAGTAAAATGATTTATATGGATTACCACATAATGGGTTGTTGTAGGGTGTTTTCAGGTTTGGCTTCATCTTTGGATCTAATAATTTATGAGTTAAGAAATCCTCTGACAAAGAGACTTTTTTCATTGTTCAGCTACTACGTAGGAAATCTGGTAGCATTGTTTTAACAAATATATCAGCACCACTGAAAAAAAGGGTTCTGGAGAAACAGAATTGTTTTGTGTCAAATGTGGACTCAATGGCACTATAACTGCACATGCACTGAAGACCCATTTTGATACACCACCTAATCCTTCTTAGTGACCAAACCCCTCATGTGCAATGTGTGTAATTTATGCCTCGATATGAAGACAGCGTTTGGTAACTGAAGTATCTTGTATATGCTTATGTAATAGATGTGCTTTGAACTGATGGCTTAATCAACAAGAGTTGCTTCTGTCAGTTAAGACCCTGGCAGAGGCTTTGCCAATCTGCACTATATAAAGCTGTATTTTTTTTCACATAGTACTTTCTACCAGGCCTTAGAAAAGGGTTTTTTCTCTAAAGCACTAAGTCAGGAATACTCTGCATTTGAGCTCTGTCCACTTAAGTGAAAGATATTCCAGGTAGGATGCTGCTACCTCAGTGGTTTGGTAGACCTGTAGCCAAAACCAAATGATGTTTGTTTATTTCTTTAAGTTCCACACCCCCTCTTAAAGCACATTGCTGAAAGACTTAACTATTATCTGAGTAATTTTCAGTTTTTTAATTTAAGTTACAAATGTCTAATTTGAGTCCACATACAGAGTGCCTGACTCATCTCATAGAAGAGGCAGAGTTAAGGCACCAAACCTTTGCTCCTTGGTAACATTGCTCCTTGCTGGAACTTGTTCTTAAAGGCATTATCTTCTGGGTTGCTTTTCTGTCACTTACATATACTAGAGTTGCTTTGGTGTTTTTCATCCATGACAAGAGCTTAAAATTAGGATCTTGCTGTGTTCGTGGTTGAGCCTATTAGACAACTTATAAAATCAGCCCATTTACTTGTGAGAGACTGCTGCATGGAGAAGTGTAAGAGGCATAAAGAAATTAACCCTTACCAAGTGGGAAGTAAAGTATAATAGAATTATTAATAAAATCTGAAATAGTTATATTTTGCTCCTCTTTATTCTCATGTGTTTCTCTGAGTATTTAGTCATAAATGCCTTTTCCCAAACAATATTATTTCAAAATATCTTTGTTTTTTTGTTGACTTTTTTTGGGGCAGTTATTCCCACAACCTTGTGCTATTTGGATGGTTAAAAACCTTCTTGCTCTGATTTAACTCCATATTTTAGTTTCACCTGCTGGTTTACGTATAATGAATGTTAAATGGGGAAGAATAAATTGATGAGTATTTTAGTGGTATGACCTCCAAACCCAAAAACTCATCACCTCCCAATAACCCTAGTTGTCTATCAGAAGCACAGAAAGCCTTTTGCTCTGATTATAACTTGAATATTTGTTTAAATGCTTAAATATTATTCCAAAGACCTCAGAGGATTAAAAAAAGTTGGTATATGTGGATGTATATCATTGATCACTCATAGGTCTGTAATCCTGGAGCGTCAGGAAAAAGGTGTATTTTAATTTACTTTTGTGGAGTTTATTTATTTGCTAAACTCTGGATTGCTTTCTTTTAGCAATGGCAGTCCTAATGTAGAGTTTCCATTCCCCTCCCACTTGTAGCACCATCCTTGTTCAAGGTCTTCATTCTCAGGGCCCTGTTTAGGTCCCTGGCCATGGACTGAGCTACGTGAAGTAACAAATCTGATCGAAAAACAAGTTCTCAACCCTCTCAGATGCATCAGGACTCTGTTGTTTTCCCAACAGCCCCATGCTTTCCTGTGCTATCTGAATATATGGTTGGAAAGGCACCAGAAACACTTTGTACATGAGGAAAAAATGGGAGATTTTGTAACCTACTGTTTCTGCTACTCTGGTGGAGAGACCATGTCCTCTGTGATGCTGGGTAATCATGAATACTTGTTAGAAAAAAAAAAAAAAGAAAAATAATCTGCTGGGCTGTTCACAAAGATCATTTCAGTCTTCTTGTGGGATGTATATTTTGAAGAATGAAAGTTCAGGATTTCAGGGCAGGCAACCAATAACAAGTATTAGGTTTGCACATGGTCGAAAGTCAAATGTAGAGCTGCCATGTTTTCTAATGGAGCAAGATTTCACCCCGACTTCCAGTGCTGCTAGACCTGAGCTGCCAAGAGAGAACAGGAGGTCCTGAGGAGATTACCGGACATGATATTTAAGGTGTTGAGCTCAGTGGGACCAAATACTGACGCAGACTGCCCAGGTGGAGTCTCCATCCTTGGAGAGATGTAAAAGCCACCTGGACATAGTCCTGGGCAGGGTGCTCTAGATGACCCTGCTTGAGTAGAAGGGTTGGATGAGAGACCACCTCCAGAGGTCCTTTCAATGTCAAACATTCTGTGATTCTGTGATACTCAAGAATTTTCCCTCCCCAGCCTGTGGCCATGATTGTACATTCATCAGGCTCATGTTCTTTTGTCCCATGTCAGAAGCAGGGTACCATTGGCTAGCGTAAAAATTTTCACTGTTTTTAAGTATTCAGGGGATTTAAATTTATAATTGTGATTCCATATGATGTACAACTTCATATGGAAAAGCCTCATTAGTTTTTCAGCGTGATTGAGAATATGTTAATCATTATTTTTTCCCATTTTATGTTGCCATTGGATAATGCCTTGGTTTAATTTGTGTGACATTATTTTTAGGAAATTGTCTTCACTGTGGAAAGCTGATGTGATACTATGGTAAAGCAAAAGCTGTCCAGCTTGAAATTTTAGGTCTGGCTGGTTTCTGTATTAGTTGATGTGTATGGAGGGATAGGAAAGAAATTCACCCTGGTTTCGTGTACAGGTGCATTGAAAAAGCACTGTTGATTTGTGCATTCAGGTCAGCTTTCACTATACAGCTGAAATTTCAAGACTTTTAGGAGAGAGTGAAATAGGGTTGTCTGTAAAGATAGATTCATTATGTTATTTTTTTCCCAGCTTCCAGCTACTGATCTCGACTGCCAGGTGCAAGCAGCCGCTGATGTCTGATAGTTAATAAGCATTTGCTTCTAATCAGCTACTGCAGAATGCAGCTAGGGCCTGACCACATCAGTGACAGCGTAGCAGCAGCTGATCAGAAGTCTTGGAGGTAACTGGTTTTTTCCTGGGAGGGGAGCAGAAATAGAGCTAGTTAGTTGCCTGATTGTAGCTGTAATCTGAGACACTGATTATCTGTGGTTAACAGTGGTGAATTTCTAGTTCCGGCATAAATGGAGCAGCAGTGGTGTGATCTGGAGCTGGGATCAAGTTGAGAACTTCATTTAAAGAATGCAGAGCAAGCTGTAAACAATGAACTTGATCAGATGCAGTGAATACCATTGAGATGTTTCTGCTTACCTACTAGCTTTTGCCTGGTGAGATAGGAACAGGGACACTGCTTTGCTATGGTGATCTCTGCTCCCCATTTTACACCTTGTCTTTGTCTTAAGAAATTCCCAGGCTAGCTGTCTTTGGGCTACCTGGCATGCAGATGCCCTTTTGCAAAACTGTAAATTCTAAGCTGCCCAAAGGAGCTCTTTCAGAGATGTTATTAGCTTAGTTAAAGTCAGTTTGACATTCTTTGAACAGAAGTATTACATGAGGTTGATGGTCTATATTCCTGTACTTCTGCTTAGAACTTGAAATTCATCTCTGCCCATGCATGCATGGTTTGTTTTCAAATGCTTGCAAATTAATATTTTATTAGGTAGCTGTGGCCAATTGCTGCAAGATGGCCTTTTTGATAAGCTACACAGCCAAAGCAGCATTAGCTGTGTTGGCAGAGCCCTCTGGTGGGAGCACAGTCTGTGCCAGCAGCAGTTGGTCCTGTGGCCGGTGCCACCCACTTCTCCCAAATGCCATCAGCCAGACCCCTCTCGGCTCTGTGATATCCCACCAGCTGGCTGCTTGAGTGGCCACAGTGTTCCTCTTCATCCCACAGAGCCTGTGGAGCTCACTTGACCTTTCTTTATTTTTTTTTTATTTTTTTAGTGAACCTGGTGGTGTGCTGTAAATGCTTATATGATTTTAGGTTTTTATTTGCAAAATACAGTGGCTCTTTGAGAGTAATAAAGTTAGCCAATTACAAGATAATATTCTCCTAATCCTAATCAAGAGTTTAGGAAGAATTGTGATGAATTTCAAGAATTGCATGTATGAATTCCAACCCTGTCTGTAAATACCTTTTTTAAAAAGGACTGCATAGTAAAACTAACTGATCTAATTAGGCATATAGGGGAGCATTTCTAAATCAAGAACCACAGCTTTCCTTTTTCATTGGACAGTAATGCTTCTGTTAATAAAAGTATTACAGGAAATGGCTTTTGTGTGATAAAATACCAACTTACTGAGTTTGAAGGAAAAATGTTATTACACTTCTCTAACCTAGTATGTTCAAAATCCTGGTTAGGACTACTAGATGCATTTTCAAACCAGAATGTACAAAGAGGTATTTTAATCTGGTTAGGTTAGTGTTGATGTAATACAGCCAATAACTACACTGCGGTAAAACCAACCATTTGAGATTGTTGCACAAACAATACAGTAGTAATAAAGAGTCTTTTTTTTTTCTTCTTCTCATGCTGGCCAGAGCTTTTCACTTAGCATTGATTTGAAACATTCACAACTGTGCCCAGTATTTTATCTTCATTAAAATGAAAAAAAAGAGGAACATGTACCATGGTTTAGAAAAGGCTATTCCTTGTGATGGACAGGGCCCCCTTCTGATGAAGCTGGAGAATGGTATCATAGCAAGTCAAAGGCAGTCATATTTCTGTGTCATTTGATTTGTCTCATGATGAAGCTTTCCTTAACGTAGACATAAATGCTTTCAAAAGCTAGATTAACCTTCCTGGCCTTATTTGAAATAACCAGTTTCACCTTTGCTTTGAACTTATCTATTCCATTCCTGGGGTTCAGCAACACAGAATAGCTCTGTTAGGAGGCTCATCATGTGAGTGGCATGATGGAAATCCTTGCTGTGGGTTGTGAATTCCCAAAGCTGAATATCATTCAGAAAGGAATTAAACACAGCTGTGCAAGGAAAAATTACCAGAATGGTGAGATGTAGATACTGCTTTTGAAAATTCCCTGTCTACATCCAAGGGAATGGGAAGGAAGTGCATGGCTGTGGGTAGTGACCTTCCTCCTCCTTACCCTTGTGTCAAGGCAGGATGCTGAAATAAAGGGGACTCCTTAAGGAGAGGGCTGGTTTTGCTGTGGTTCCTGTCACCCTCTGCTGTTGGCTGGAGGAGCTGTGGTGAGGGGATGACTAAGCTCTTTATGATGAATGAAGACTCCAGCCCACCTCCTGCATGTTACAGCTGTTCTTTAAGGGATGTTTTTAGATGAGCCTTCCATCTTACATGCCATTCGATCTGGCATTTTCCATGACCCAGTGTCTTTCCCCACCTGTAATGAGAGTTTCACTGGAGGCTTATTACAATTGCACATAGAAGGCAGTACGAAGGGGTTTTTTTCTTCTTTCATGACAGCTCCTTCTTCCTGTTTTTCTAATAGCATTGTGGCTAGAGGCTTTAATTCTCTGGCACAGGGTATACGGTATGTTCTTCAAACCGTCTACATTTTGGGTCTAGGATACACTCTGTTCTGTGACTGCATAAAGCTGCTGAAAAGCCATTTTTCTAATTTCTAAATTGAAATTCTGTTCTATTTGTATTGCACAATGTCATCATGATTCAGCTTTGTAGAATACTGTCTTACTTCCATAGGTTATCTTGTTCCATATTCTTTTTAAAATACTAACGTGCAGTTTTAGTCCTGTGCTGCAACAACCCTTGTGAGTTGTCTGTTTTAACTCAGGACTTCAAATGTAAATGTTGCTTTAACATTACTCGTGGTTATCTCTAATCTCATACTCTTTTGTCTGTGCTTTTTGCTTCAAACGTGTATTTTGTTGGAAAGTGGCTGATGATATAATACCTGGATTTTTTTTTTAATAATCCCTGCTCTTCTAAAGAACTTAGTGAAGTGTAATATTATTATTCAAATAGGTAGGTAAGAGCCTTGGAGATCGGTAATTTGTACCTTTTCAAAAGCCACACTGCCTTGCTTTGTCTTGGAATTTATTATGCTTCCCAAGTATAATGTGACATACTGAATAGGGCAGTGGGTGGGGACATTGTCTTCAGCTGACATGCTGTTATCAGCGGGAGTGTGTTTCTGGACGCAAGATTTCGCAGTCATTGGTTGTCCAAAGAAAGCCTTTCCATCTGAGGATTGGACAAGAAGATGCGTCAATTTGCTGCCCGTCTCCAAGGTACTGGTGATGCTGCCTCCACAAGCTGGATAACGTCACAGCTTCATCACCCAGCGGGGTGTGGGCTTTTTTCTCCTCTTCTCTGTTTTAATTCTGTATTTGCTTCCTACTGCATTTCTTAATCTGTCTTCTGCCAAATGCTAACAGCATGATATTTTGCAATCATTTAGGTGAATACAAGAAGGACGAACTCCTGGAAGCTGCTAGGTGAGTGCTGCTTAGAATATAAAACATATTTTGGGGGTGGAAGCAGGCGAGGAGAAGGGGTTTTTAAAGTAATACTGTTTTGTCATTGCCTTTCCATGAAATTCTGCAAGCAAACCTCTTAATTAGCATAAATATCTTCAGACTTGAGTCTGGTACAAATGTAAAAGCCTGTTTATGTAATTGAAATCCCCTGCTATGGTGGTTGTAAGGTTAATATTGAGTTTTTGCTTTAAGCTGCATAAATCCTCTTTATTGTTTTGTGACTGTTCTCTTTAGGGGCAATTTGAATATTGAAATCTTTTTTTTCTTTGGGTTTTTACTGCTACTGTAGGATGTATTTTGAAAATAGGTTTTATCAAAACAGAGCATAAGGAAGCCTATACAAAAGGTGTAAAGTTCAATTGTATATTGCAAAGGTGCTGTTCATCCTTCCTTCTGACTGCACAAGACCATTTTATATAGACTGTTAACCCTTCTAAAAAAATTTCTGGGTATTGGTATATAGTTGTTTCAAATGTTATCAGCCATATGCTATGAAAATATGTTAAATTCGAATAATTTATTTTGAGAAATGGCTTTCAGAGGATCTGTAAAATAAGAAAAAGGAAATATGAGGTTAAGGAGAGAAATTGAGGTGTTTTTGTATGATCTTTTGCAACACATTTAACTGCAAATCTAGTATTCTCTTCTGTATTTACCCTTGGTTTCGAAATGTTCAGAAGATTCTTTAGCCATCCAGCATTCTCCCTGCCACAGTACAAATTTGAATGTACTATACTTTGCAAAATACTTGGTAAGCAGATGGATATCAAAGAGCTCTGCCGTTTTTCCACCCTTTCCATAATCTTCTCCTTATTTACAGGAGTGGTAATGAAGAAAAGCTGATGGCTTTATTGACTCCTTTAAATGTGAACTGCCATGCAAGTGATGGGCGTAAGGTAATACCTGCTTTATATTTCAGTTATTTAAGAAAGGCCAATTTTAGCATACTGGTAAACATAGATGTATAAATCATGAGAACATATGTGGAGGGAGAAACCTGTGATGCCTTTTCACCATAAAATTAAATGCTGTTATACTTGACACTGGCAGTTATGACAGATTAAGTCCGCAGACATGGGTTTTGTGTGTATCTTTTGAATGTCAAACCCTGGTCTACATGTAAAAGAAACTTTAAGACCTTTTGTAAGAAAAACGAAAGGTACTGTTGCAGATGGATAAAATAACTTAGGGAAGAAAGTTATTATTTGTATTTGAACATTGTCTGGGTGAGGTGCTTGGTATTCAGCTTAGCTCCTAATACGCTGCCACGTAGACTGGCATTATTTGGCTCTATGTAACACGTTCTGCATTTTCTTAAATTTGACATTATTGTTTTGACTTTTTCTGGCAGAGATGTTTGAGTTATATTAAGAATAAGGCTGAAACTGGAAAAGAACATATGGAGTGAGAAGTAGATCTATGATTTTTGATGTTTTAGGCTTTGAGATGATAGTCTGTCTAGAATGTTGATTTACAACTGTTGGGGGATTTTTTTGTTTGATTTGTTGGTTTGTTTGTTTGCTATTTTTTGAGTGTGTACCAGAATGTTTTTAATATGCATCTGTTAAAGTCTTTCTCCTGAAACAGTACACCTCATTTTTGGAGAAAAAAGCATGGGTTTGTTTTCTTTTATAGTTTTTATTAATTTTTGAAGGAGTGTGTTGGAGCAAAGTATAAACCTCTGCCCATCCTGGGCCTGTTGTGGAACAGCCCAGTTCCACTGAAATCAGTAAAGATAGGTCAATTTACACTTACTTTTGATTAAAAGGTATGTTGTTACTGAATATAAAAAATACAGCTCCATTGTACAAAAATTCCTGTTTTTTATACACATTTAAAAATGTTTCTCAGTTGTAATGTCTACCATACATACTATGCAATGGAAAACCCAGCCAATTTTTTGCTTATCTACATTTATCACTGACTGAAAGTTGATGCGTCTTCTTGTTTTTGAAAACAATTTATTTTGTGAACTGAGGACAGGCAATTGAACAAGAGGTTTATTTAATTTAGCAATGTTGGAACTGATGAAACACTCCCCACATTTTAAGATTAAACATGTTGCCCATATTTCTTGAATTTCCTTTTCTTTTTTTAAGACTTTGCTGTTCAAGTGAAAGTGTATTTAGGTATTAATAGTGCCTTGTGTTATAATTAAATGTGGTAGTGTACAGCAGTGCATTACTGAGTAATTGAGCCCCCATCACTGTTGATCTAAGGCCAAATGCAGTTATGATTTCTGTCAGCAGGGCAAGGAATGAGCCCTTGCAGTTGTTTTCTTGAGCATTTATCACTTCAAAGTAAGAATAAAAAAAATACGAAGCTTTTAAAATTCATATTGAGATAGCAGAAAGTATTTATGTATTATTGCAGCCTCTGAATTAATTAGAAAATTTATGCCCAAACCTTGGAAAGCATATTGCAGTTAAAGCTCCTGTGTGTGGACACTTTGAAAATATGTTTGGCTGGTTGGTTGTTGGTAAGTGCACTGTTTTTTGAAACTCCTTTTAAGATGCCTTGCCATTGATATTAATTAGCTTTTTAAAAGTTATATCTACCAGGTATATTTTTTTCTACCACCGCATATGTACAGGCTGTAGAAGGTTTACTAATGCTTTCTCGTAAGTGTGCTAAATAACTGTTAGGTATTTCATTTGTAAAGCAAAACTTTCAGGTCCTGTACTAGTGCAAGATCACTTGGGGTTTGATAATTTTAAGCTGTGATGCAAACTAAGTGAGCTTGTAAATGGAAGTCTCCACTGGTGTAGCTGCCTCTAATTGATCTGTGGTGATTTACACTAGCTGAGAATTGTCCATTTTGGAAGTTACTTTTTGCATTCCTTGATACTTTTAGTAATTATGTTTTGCGGATCTTCTGAGCATTCAAGCCTCCAACTCAGTGTAAGGCCACAGATTTAATGAAGTTCTCTGGGCCAGGAATGCAGACTCTGCGGATTAGCCCAAGATTCTCAGCATCACACCTACTCTGCAGTATAGCTGTAGCCACAAACTCTTTCTTCAGTTTGTGCATTCCTTGATTTTTTGAGATGTCCAGTTCTAGTCTAGTGATAAGGGAGCACTTACCTGTGTGGGTGAAGAAATTGAGTCCCAGTACTGAATGGGTAATTATTTTTTCTGTATTAGCAGATGGTGGTATTTTTGTCCTATACTTTGGGGTGCAACTGTATGCAGTTTACTTTTTTCCCACTGGGGATTTTTCTGTGTCCCATGCATACTAACATATGGGGTACTGGATTTTTCAAACACCACATGTGCTATGAAGTTGTGCTTTATAGAATGGGTAAAAGAGGTGGAAAACTCTGACAGTATCTTGCTGGTTTGAAACCAGCTAAAGTTGGAAATAAAAAAGATTTATTGCACTCTGTGTGCTTTTTAAAAAGTATTGACAACCAGAGTCTGATTCCTACTGGACAGGATTCCATGATTCTAAAACAGTTATATCTGGTGCTGATAACCCTTCCTCCATCTGTTTATTTAACATGGAGGTCAAGACAAATAGGAATGAAAACTGAACTTCCTTCTTCCCCTTCTAAGTCACAGTTTAGATAGGTTATGGTCATTGTAGAAATGTTCACAATACTGAAGCTTTTGAGTTGTTGTCTGAAAAGGAAATACATTCTACGTGGTTACTCTTGTCATTATTTTCTGGAGGGAAAGATGGAGTGTGCAAAACAAAGCAATTTTATACATCAGCTAAAGCATTCCTGCATGTCAAAGATCATGGTAGTTTTTTTGGGTTTTGATGACCGAAGAAAATCAGCAATATCTCAGAAACTACGATTTCATTGAGCTAGGTAATGATTGGTTTTTGTGCAAGTACTGGCTTATGTGCCTATTGAGTAAATATGTGGGCACAAATAGTGAGCTGTGAAGTGCAGAGCTATATGGTACTGTATAAGCAAATGAGTATCACACAAGGGTAAATTTCACAAAACCTGTTCCTTTAAAACTCTCTTATTTGTTTGATTTTTAAAAAGCAGTGGTTGAGCTGAAATGTAGTAGTGATTTTTCAAGGCAATTAGTCTTGCTTTGATGTTATTTTTTTTTAACAGGAGACTGAAAATTTGCACAATTATTGGAATGCGGTGTTGTGTGTAAGGCAACACTTACATGTTGCATCACTTCTGTTCACATTGCCTCACAAAGTATTTGCTATGTCAGAACAGAACTTAGACACAATGCACAGCACCTGCATATTGCTGTGGGTCTGAAATTTCCCTGTATCCTGCCTGTGAGTTCTTCTGTTCTACTAGATCTTTATGTTATCTGTAGAACTAATGACTTCTAGAAGACAAGCCTATGGTGTTGGTGTTAGCAGATGGTACTGAATTTCACACTGTTTAAAAGCCAAGGCATCTATTTATGTGTCTATCTAGGTAAAGGTATGTAGGCTTTAGAGCCCCTGTTATTTTCTCTCAAATATTTTCTTCTGGGGTTGTCTTTTTCGAAACTTAGTTATGAGTGAATTTTCAAAAAATATTTTTTGACTGTTTTAAATCACCAGGTTCCTCTCTGCTGCTGGAAATTAAAGCTGTATTACTTTGTCATGGGAGTTGGATTTCTGACTTGTTACAACAGTCACTGCTTACCTAAATCAATGGCAAGAGAGGTTTAAAATCGCACATATAGTGGTTGCAGGTTGAGTAGAAGCTCTTAGTCCACTCATATCCTTCAGAAAGCTGTTGTGAACACCTGAAAGCTGTTCAAGGAAGAAATTGATGTTGCTTCCATTTTAAAAATGCAGAAGTGTCTGAGCTGGTAAGAAAGCATTGGTTTCAGCAATTCAGATAAGAACTCTTTTCTACAAGGCATTTCCCCCATGACTAATCATAGCTTTCCAAAGTGATCTGCATTCAGCTGACATGGTAGCTATTAGCAATAGGAGGTTAGATTTTTGTTTTGGAGTTGAATTTTTGTTTGTACATAGTATCTTGCTCCTGTACTGCATTATACATGCTCAGATCATGCTGGCACTAAAATACTCAGGTGTTGGTTGAATAACACCAACTCCTCTGGTTAGGAGTTACTCAAAAAGCTGTTTGATGGTCTTCTCAAGGTGCATCTCTTGAAGTAGAGAAAATATCTAATATTTTGAGCTCTGAGGAGCATACAAAAGTGATTAACTGAAAAATAAAACGCTTCCTTTGTACTTTGAAGTAAAGTTTCTGTTGCAACTGCGTTTAGTATTTACATTTTGTATCAACCATATGAAAAACAGAGAATACAATGGTATTACCTATGACAGTGTGGTCTCAGGTATTAGTTCAACTTGAGGCAGGAATTGCTACCAGAAGACAGCACAGAATGCAATTCCTCCACAGCTACATGGTTTTCTGTCCTGCACCTTCCCTTCCTGCTTTCTTCCATGGAAACTAGAAATGTTATTTCTGCAACAGGTGAGTCAGGGATTCTGCAAACAATGCACCTCAGTTTTTCCTTGCACGAAACTGTCCAGTACTGTGGGTAATGTAGTGATCCCATGGGGAAAAAAAAAGAAGCAATTAATTAAAATGCCATTTCTATCATGCATGTGGTCCTACCTCACTTATTTGCACTGTTGTCTTCTGACTTATAGTGTCCCTTCCTTTGTTTATTCCCAGTTTTCAGTCCTTAAGAGCTCCCAGCATCAGTCTTTGGTATTTTCTTCTGCAATGCTTTTGTTGTTACACCTTTCCAAACCAGCTGTAGACATCGCTGGATCCAAAATACCAGTAACAGACATTTTCATTAAACTGTCATGGAGTCATGGAAGACATACTGGTGTCTTGGCTTTGACTGAGGCTGTTGCTTCAGCCTGTTCTTTCCTGCCAGAACTCTGGTTGTTTGCAGCCATTTTCAAGAAAAATCCTTCAATTGGAAAGAAAATTGGTATAACTTTCAGTTTCTGAGTGTGTATGGAACAATTGATCCATATTTTCACAAGCTTTCCCTTTACAGTTATTAAGCCTACAGACTTGGGTAGAGGTTTAAATTCCCTTGTAACATTCTCGGCTCTAGGAGCTGGGGGTTGCAGAAAAATGCCACGTACTGCAAGATGTGAACACATCGTGTGCTAATGAAACTGTAAACCTTCACAATTGTGTGCATTATTCTTGTGCTGTGGAATGAAAATGAAAACTAATACCACATAAATACCTAGATCTGTTTGTTCTCTAAATCTGTGTCATAGAGATTATATTCAGATGGGTGTTGAATATATTTTGGAAGAAACTATTTCATGTAAAATGAAAAAAGTTGTTGGAGTATTGGGAAGATCTAGTTTTCTACAGACAAAAGCTGTTTATTTGAGCAAAAGATTTGTGAACAGATAGCCAATGTAAGGCCTTGTCATGCCCAGGGTATATCTGAATGACAGTGAAGACTTCACATGTTTGGAGTTTTTTGTCACATGTAATATCTTACCTAGTTTCATAATTTACATTTCGTCTTTCTCAAAGTTTTATGAACTCTTCTGCTGGTATACATTGTTTTTGTGGCTTGTAAATACAGTCTCTACTGTTTAGACTTATCTACAAAAAAAATACCTAAGTAGTGCAAAAGAGAGGAGCAATGGAATAATACAGAATAACAGTTAATTGTGTATTAGTCTTGGTTCAGAATGAGTGCCTTCTCCTTCATTAATCTAGTAAAATTAAAAGATTAAAAATTGTTTAATGGAATGTCATTTTGTTTCAGGAACGAGATAGCTCCACAAATCCAAAAGTTATTTCAAAATAACTGTATAGACAAGCGCTTGCTAAATCTGCTCACTTGCTGCTTACTAGCATAAATGTCAGTCTGGTTTTGATGAAGTGCTATAGACTCAGTTTTGTGGGTGGAGAATGTGCAGATTTTGGGTTCTACATTTGTGGTCCTGCGAAAATTTGCCAGAAATTTCCTGATGTGCAATTACAGCCCTGTGTTTCTGCAGTTATCAAAATAAGCAGTAATCACACAGGCTGTTAACTGATGTTGGCTAGTGTAAATCTGGCTCTGGCTGGCTTCTGGGCACTGCAGTCTTTGTTGGTACTGGTCTTGTATGTGTTTCAGGAAACACATGTATATCAAGGTTATATTTAGGGATGTGAGCTGGTAGATTGATAAATAGAATCACAGAATGTTCTGGAGTGGATGGGACCTTAAAGATCATCTAGTTCCAGCCTCCCTGCTATGGGCAGGGACACCTTTTGCTAGACCAGGTCAAATATTTTAAATCAAATCCTGCACACAAAATTGAAGGTCTTTTCTGGATTTAGTTAATGATATACTCTAAAAAAAAAAAAAGTGACATTTCCAACATTACAGGAAGATTACAAAGCAAGTGTCATAAGGTTTGTGTTGTGCCTTGGGCAGAGGTGCCCAATGCCATATGTGTACAAAGAACATTCAGAAATTGTCATAACTTTTTGTTTTCCTTTAAGACACCATTTTATTTGTTAGAGAAAGATAGTTCCCAGGCTTCATGCATGTTAGAAAAAATGACAAGTTGCGCACTTTCTTACGCTGTTATCCTATCTTTATGCTGTTATCCTATCTTACTTCATCTGCCAAACATGGCCAAAGTGGGTAACACAAGAATCCCTCTGCAGACTTTGTATGATATAGATTATTTGGCTTTATTTCTATGGGGTCACTTAAAACCTTTTATATCCAAAGATGATACCTTTTGAATGAAATGTAAAACTGATCTACTTGCCTTTAAGTTTCTGTCATGAGATCTTAAATATTTTGTCTAAAACATTTCAGTGAGTATCCCTTTACCTATTGTTTGAAGTGTACTCTGTAATGTCCACAAAAAGAAATAATTTACTCTGTCGTCATTCTCTTTCTATTGTTCTTTAAAATTCAGGAAGTCTCCTTTGTTAGATCTTAATTAATGTGCTCTTTAGGAAGCATCAAATGTGTTGAAGGCATGGGGAGTTTTTATACCTGAACTGTTTTCCCCCTGATGATTAGCTTCACACAGGAGATGACTTCCCACATTAGGCTATTATCCATCTCTTGTCAAGAGAAAACAAGTAAAACTGGCAGATTTGGGCAGAGCTGCCATGTAATATTTTATGCACGTTAACTAAAAGCTTTATTCTGGATTTGGCTCTAACAGCTTACAGAGCATCCAGAAGCTGAGTACTAATTATATTTTTTCTACTGTGATCTCAAGAGTGGAGCCCTTTCCTTCACAGAGCTTGCTGAGATTGTTTTGAATTGAAATGCACAGCAGCTCAATCCAGGGACTGAGAGCATTTGACTTCCGTATATGGTCAACTGTAATGAATATTGTAGGTGATATTTCCGTGCTTGATGTCACTCTCCTCTCAAAATCCCTGCATGTGAGCTTAAGAAGTTTTGAAAAGTAAACTGATCTGCTTTCTTGTTGCTTTTTGCTTTTGAGTGTGGTATTAGTGTACTTTGTGGCCTCTCTCTGTTGTGACATCTGTTATTTAGTTGTACACTGTTTCCCATCTCTGCATACTGTTGTGCAACCACCTGAGGACCTAACATCACTTCCTAATAAACCATTGGTGAGGATGTAGTTTAAAAACCCGTTGAGTACCCCCATTGTAACCTGTATCAGGTGGCTTACCCTTATGCATGTGCTTGTTGACTGCTTCAGAAAACCCAAGTTTTAAACGTGGAACTTCTTTTAGCAGTAGTTGACTCTTCCCAATGAGATTGTTTATGCAGGTGTTCACTAATTCTAACTGATATTATATTGTATTTTTGCTTGTACAGACATCAAGATTACAGGCCTGTATGTAGTTCCCCAGTATGTGCATTAATGATTGGTTTGTAACTTTCATGTCTTCACATACCAAAATAATCTTAAGTGAAGGTCATGTACAACTAATAATTCACCGGTTTCATTATCCTGTGCTCTCTAGAGTGGATCCAGTTAGATCCTGGCAATTTGTTGATGTTCATTTTGGTTACGGGATGACTGCCTCTTCTATGCTTAATTTAATTTCAGACAGATGCTTTGCCAAGCTTCTCCATGCTCCCAAATATGCACATGCTCACTCACCAGGATCCTGGAATAAGACTTACTGTTTCTTCTAAGGTGTATACAGTACAAAAAGTTCCTTTAGTTATTCACAGTGTGTTCTTGCCTATAAAACCTCCATTTCTTGCCCTAGCATCACCTTGCCCCATGGAACTGGCTGGTGTATTTTGTGCTCCTAGTGGGTTGCAAGAAGTTTGTGGTTTGAATTCATTTCACCAGTTACTACTTAAACTGTTTTTGCCTATCTACTTATATTTTTACCTCTAAACCACTGGAGTTTGTGGTCCTTGTATTTTTCTCCAGCTTGTAATTTCAGCTTTTTGAATGTCCTCTTAATTCTAGTGAACTCTTTTAACTTGCTGTTGGTCATATTGGCTTTTTTTTTCTATATCAAGCCCTTCCCAGTAGAAGGTACGCATTAGCAAAGCATCTCCAGTATTATCTTTGTTAGTAGTTTTTATGATGTCTGTAAGGACATAATTTTCTTACCTACCAATTCTTGCTTGTTTTTAAAAACTTGCCATTTTTTTCATAGCTCCACTTTATGAAGGTTGGTGCCTCATGTTGGGTTATTTTAGCCAGCATTTCCCCTGTAGATAAGTTGAATCTGAGTGTGTTATAGCTGCTACTAAAGACAACTTCTACTGAAAGGTTTTGCTTCAGGTGTCACTTGGTACCATCCCAGTAGTTGCATTTACCCTTTTGGCCTTCCTAGCCACTTTCTCTGTAGAAGAGCCACTGATAGCATCCAAACATTTCACCTGTTAGGTCACCCAAAACCCTTGTGTTTTCTGCCCTTGCTGCCTCTCTGATTTCTTCCAGCACATCAGTTATCACTTGCTTGTACAACCCCATCATTGACTTCAGAGGTTGTATGGAGTGATCAATTTAAAGAATGAAAAGAAGTGCTGTTGGGAAGGATAAGGATTTGACAGGAAGGTATCACAGATATGTGTAACAGAAAGATCTTTGAATGTAAAATCTGAAGAAGGAATAAAAATTATAGCAAGTTTTGATATAGAAGAAAAGAATTGCTGAGCCAGTCTTACTGGGTAACTAGAAAGCAAAGAGCAAGTGAGTTGGAAGGGGATTTTATGACCTAGAGCAAAGGATAAATCCACCTCAAACAAAAAATGCTTTTACCACGCAAAAGGATTTTCACAGACAAACAAGAAAGCCAATGTTGCAAGTAAAGAAAAGATCTCAGAATTTTCCACTGCAAGAAATCTGAAAAACAACTTCTAGCTTAAACTGCAACATACTAACCTTTTGTGATTGGAAAATAGTAACATGAATATGGTAATGTTAGTAGTTAGGATAAGCTATAGGTAATAGTAAAGGTGTTGATTGTTTGTCCTGTATTAAGATGCTCTATAATGAAAAGTATATAATGCATTGTAACCAGAACTGGAGAGGTTTCAGACGAACCTACAGCTGTGGCTGAGAAGGCTGTAGGCTGGGCTCTTGTCATCCACGACCTGTGAATTGCTGTATCATTTGGATATAATAAATAGCATTTTATAGAGCTGCCTGGAACCCAGAATCCCTCATTTCTGGTTCTTACAAAGTGCAAATGCTTATTGTGCAAATAGAGATGTATTTACATAACCATTTCTAAAAGTATTGTTTAAGTTAACTGAGCAGGCAGCAGATGAAGGATAAAAGGGGAGGAAAATTACATAATAAGGCATTGTAATTGATGATGGCTGTGTCATTCATGAACAAGAAAATTGAGGTGATTTGATTAGTCTTTTCCAAGTAATATATTCAACTACTTATAAAAGAAACTTATTTCTTACAGATAAAATTCTTTAAAATATTAATATTCTAATAACCATTGCTTTTCAATTGGAATTACAAGATAAATTCTCTGCCATTTTCCCTGTATTTTGCAAGGCTGCTCTTCAAAGTAATGGTGAAGGCTATTTGATTGGATTATAAAGTCATTTAATTCTAAAATTTGAAAATTATAGCTGTAATGCAAAAAGAGTATTTTGTGTATTTAATTTTATTAATTATTTTATATTTAGTGTCTTAATTAAATTCCAAACTATAAAGTATAAATATTTATTTCATACTCAGCACTGGAGGTGAAATGTAGTCAGTATGCAAGTGTTGCTCATAACGGTTTATTCTGACTCCATTTTCAATAAAATGAGTGAAGTGCTGATTTGAAGCCATGTTAACAGAGGGAATAGTTAAATTAATTTATTCCTTAATAATGTGAAAATATTATGAACTGAAGCCAGAAAGTTTCTGTTTGGAAGGGGAAGGTGTAGAAGCAATGTACATACATAAATATGAATAGAAGTAGTAAAAATAATATGATAGATAAAAAGAAAAGGGAAATAAAAGATTACTAATTGACTATAGTAGGAAAGACATTGATGTTCATACAGACTGGGGAACGAGAGGCTGTAGAGGAGTGCTGCAGAAAGGGAGCTGGGGGTCCTGGTCCATGGCAAGTTGAATGTGAATCATTGTGCCCTGGCAGCCAGGGGGGGCAACGCTGTCCTGGGGGGCATTAGGCACAGCCAGGGAAGGGAGGGGATTATCCCACTCTGCTCTGCACTAGGGCGGCCTCACCTCGAGTGCTGGGGGCAGTTCTGGGTGCTACAACATAAAAAACACTCTTGAGCACCTGGTGTGACGGTGTCCTGTGCAGGGCCAGGAGTTGGACTCAATGATCCTGATGGGTCCCTTGCAACTCAGTACAGTCTATGACTCCATGAAGATTTTGATAGCAAGTGATAAAAGAAGAGAATGCAACAGCAAAAAAACCCAGCAGTTTTGGTTCTCTGGTGATTCAGAGTGCATCTTCATATTGCCAAAAATGGCTGTGCTGGACACAATGATACTTTAGGTAGTTTCTGTGTAGTATGCTGCCATATCTTTCAAGCCAGCATAGATCTCTTTTCAGTGTTAAATAACATCAGCCACTTTCCCTTAGAAGAAAAGAGTGGATCTTTGCTGCAATTTTTTCTTTATGTAGCTCAGCAAGCCACTATTCTCTCAGCTGTCAGTATCTATCACCAAAGAAACAGCGTATACTCCTCTGCTTCTCTGATAATCCATTTCAAAATCCCTCTCCCTGTGTCATTGGGGGCTGGCAGAGATGTGTTCTGTGCTTCTGAATCTGGGAAAACTACAAATGCTATTTCATGGTAAAAGCCTCAGAATTTCTTTTTCTTATTGCAGTTCCATCCCCAGCTACAACTTCATTATATGCACGTAGAAATGGAAGAGATTCTTGTAAGGATCACTTTTCTGCGAATACTATGGTTTTGTGAGGAGTGTTACTCAGTTTTTGTGATACATCCTCTGTGGAACTGTTTTACCAAGTGGTGTTTGAGATACGTGCATGTAACAGAAGAGTTTGGGGGAAGGGAAGACGTATTGCATTTTAATTCTGGTTTAGGAGGAGATCAAAGATTACTAGTGCCCTATTTATGGGATCTGCTATTTGTAAAATCCTTCAGAGATCAATGGTGTTCCTATCTAAAGATTTAAGTTTCTCTCCCAGTCCTTTACCTTTTCTCTCTTAGTTAATGCTTCTAGGTTTGTCTCTAAAAGTAATGACAACCCCCTGCAGCACTACAGGCTGGGGACAGTAGCCAGCCAGAAAAGGACCTGGGGGTTCTGGTTACCAGCAGCTGAACGTGAGCCAGCAGAGTACCCAGGTGGCCAAGAAGGCCAATGGCATCCTGGCTCGTATCAGCAGTAGGGTGGCCAGCAGGACCAGGGAGGTCATTCTTGGCACTAGGGAGGCCACACCTTGGGTGCTGTGTCCAGTTCTGGGCCATTCAGTTTAGGAAGAATGTTGAGGTGCTGGAGCATGTCCAAAGAAGGACAACAAGGCTGGTGAAGGGTCTGGAGCACAAATCCTGTAGGGAGCAGTTGAGGGGGCTGAAGTTGTTTAGCTTGGAGAAAAGGAGACTCAGAAGTGATGTTATTACTGTACAACTTCCTGAAAGGAGAGTGTAGCCAGATGAGGGTCAGTCTCTTCTCCCAGGCAGCCAGCAAAAGGACAAGAGGACAAAGCCTTAAACTGCACCAGGGGAGGTTTAGTTTGGAGATTAGGAAGAATTTCTTCACAGAAGGAGTGATTGGTCATTGGAATGGGCTGCCCAGGGAGCTGGTGGAGTCACCATCCCTGGAGCTGTTTAAGAAGAAATTGGAATGTGGCACTCAGTGCCGTGGTCTAGTTGACAAGGTGGTGTTTGGTCACAGGTTGGACTCAATCTCAAAGGTCTTTTTCCATCCTAGTTGATTCTGTGATTTCCTCTTCTGCCTTCTTTTAACCTTGAGATGGAGACACTCGAGTTATTTCTTTGTCTCCTCCCGTGCAGGATCACGCTTGTCATCGTGTCAGTCCTTCCCTACCCTAGGCACGTAGGTGATTGGAAAAGCTCTTCTCTCATAAATCTCTTACCCCTTTATTTGTCAACACTTAGCCCAAGTTGCAGTACAACAGACACTATGTTAATGTGTGGAACTGATGCCAACCCTTGTAATGTGGTCTCAGAGGTTCAGACATACAGTCAGAAAATTGTGTTGTCTCTCAAAGGTCAGTTCTACTAGAGGAGCATTCAGTAGTCAGTAGTTTGGACAATACAGCCCCCTGAGAAGGAATAGATTTGAACACTGACTGGATATGAGGAGCTGGTCTGTCGCCCAAGTAAACCTCTTCCAAGTGAGGCCTTACTCTGTCAGCATATGTACAGTATTTTTTGTCTTCTCCTTCTGTGTTTTTTAACTCTTTTCCTCAAGTTTATGAACATTCTTGCCTATTGATACTCTGCCCTAGCACAGCTGTGACTGTGTAATCTAGCTGGTTTTGTCTTTGCTGGTTTACAGCTCTAAACAGTTGGTTCCTCACCACCACCCTCCACCTGCCAAGAGATCATCTGATATACCAGACCTCTAAATTAAGATTCTGTGACTTGCAAATTCTGAATTGGTGAACTGTTCAGTTCATTTTCTCTATCATTAGGTGTTAGAAAGCAGTATATGAAATCTGTTACATGATGTTTTTCAGAATTTTAGTTATACTAAGCCTGTCCAGTTCAATAGTCTAATTAATTACTAATGTCTGTGTTCTGAAGATGTAGTTAAATTACCACTGGAAATAGTAGAGTGAGAAAGTCTTCCTTAAGCATTTTGTAATTCATGTCTTCACGAATTTTGTTTGTTTGTAGGGGTATTTGTTTGTTTCTTGTTTATTTTTTTACATATGTAGTTTAAGCTCTTCATCCCTGTGCTTATCTCTGGAGTTGCAGCTAGCTCATCTACAGTCAGCAGTCTGACATTACTTGTTTTCCTGAAGCAGCATCTATAAGTTTGTCCCTAAAGCATAACTGTTAACCATGAATTTAAGTAACTCAGTTCTGCTATAAAATGACCAAGGAAGCTACATGATTAGGGTGACAAGTCATGTGGCTGGTGAACAGAAGCACAGCCCCTTTCCTGCTCACTGAAAGTGTAGTTCTTCAGTCAGAGTTAGGGAACTTTATTTCTCTAGTACCAAATGTGTAAGAGCATTATAGCATGAATATAAAATAGTTATCTTGAGTTATTTGAAATATGTGTTTATAGAAGGAAATATTTTGTATATAAGTTCAGTTTTGGCACAATATAAACAAATGTTAATGAGCTATTTCCCAAGAAAGCTTTGAAATTAATTTAAAATGAAGGTGTAAGATGGTTGCACTGCTTAAAATTAGAATGCAAGTTGGTATCTGAGCAGCAAAGGAGAAGCCTGATCATTTCCAGAGTGGAAAAGTTTAGGAATGTGTCTGCAAGATTGTGGTGTTGTTGCAACTTTTTTTCTTACCCCATTAATCAGAATGGTGAAGTAGTGACAGGAGGTACTCCTCTTGCATCTGGAATGTCTTCCTGATGTACCCTCATGATTGATGTGGTTCATTTTAGAGATGTCTGCAAGAGAGCAGCATCAAGCACAGACTACTGTGATTGGAAAGAAAGATTCTGTCATAAATTCTAACACAGTAAAGAGAAAGTTGTTTGCTTTGCCAGGAGTCAGGACATCTTTCGAAACAGTTTTATGCAAAACTATTAATCAAAGGTCCCTTCTGTGATTAGAAACCCCTGTGCTCTTCCCTTAATTCAAAGGAGGTGAAATACTTCTCTGAAGAGAGTTTGTATGACAAACTACAAGAGTTTTAAGATATTTTTATTGCTGTTTTCTAAGGGCAGTATGATTTGAAGAGAATAAAGGGTTTTTTTTTTAACTACATTTGTTAAATGGGAGTTTGCTGCAAACCTGTAATTTTCAAATCTACTAAACCCGAAGATAATTACAGACAAAATATAAAAAGTCACAAATATTAAAGTCTGCATGAAACATTTTAAAATGTCTCCTCCTCCCGTTTTTGTTGGGTTTTTTGTTTGTTTGTTTTGGTTTTTCTTGGTTTTTTTTGTTTTTGTTTTGTTGTTGTTGTTTTTTTTATGTCCTCTGTCAGCAGAGTGTTGTAGAAGAGTTAACAATAAGCATACAAGTATCCTTGGGTATTTTTTTGCCAAGCTTTACTTGTTTCCCCAACTGTGTAAGAGCCACCTTTACTGGTCCCTGTGGGGATCTTCTGAGCAAGAGAGTAGCCATATGTCAAGGCCAGAGCTGGCCATTAAAATCAGAGTGTTGCCTCTTTATGATGGCAATGCCCTTCCTGTAGACAATTAAATGAATTTATGATAATTCTGAATCACTGTATAGTGATGTAAATAATATTTATGTAATAATATTGATTTTAATAGCCTTTGGGATGACAAGTTTAGAATGAGAGAAACACATAGATTGAGGTTTTTATTAGATAGCATTATATAAAGATTTCAGCAATAGGAAACAAGAACAGGAGATACTAGTTTTTAAAGCAGTTCCTGCAGCTGTTATTAATTATGCAGATAATGCATAATATAAAATGGTTACATAAGATCCCTCCATTTAAAGTTGACCTTAAAATGTGTAATTTGAATTTGAAATGAAACTTTCTTCTAAGGCAGCGGCAGCATTACCACCTGAGAGCTGCTGAAGACCCTTCAGCAAGATAGGAAGGGAAACGGATGGTGCTTGGAGCTAGCGCTCCCACCTTACCTGTGGACAGTTTGTTGAAACAAATTTTCAGGTTTTAGTAGAAGCTGTTCAGACCCTGCAGCACTGGAGATCCCTCAGGGCCCCTTTTGTTTGATGCAGGTGAACAGGGGATGGTAAGTCCAAGGTGGCTGACCTTGAACAGAGGTTATCAAATCAGCTGTTGGTAATGAAGCAGTGCAAGGATACCTAAGGCTCATTGAGAAGAGTATCAAATCTAAAAAATGCATTTCTTGTATACCCAGGCAGCACATTGTCAACCAGACTGCAGGCAAAAGCACCTATATTACTATAAATAGTAGGTATATAGGCTGGCAGCAATTGCCATCTTGCATACAGTGATGTTCCTTGAAGTGCTCAGTACCTGCTTTGGCTACCATAAAACTTTCAAATAATATGCGCATCTTGCAGGATGGTCTACTTAATAAAAATTGAATTATACTCTTTTTAATTACGCTAGCCAAGTTAAGACAGTGTGATTGGCTTGGTAACTGTGAATGTGAAGATAAGTGCCCACTTGTGGTCAGAGAGACATCTAGTGAATTAGCTTGGAGAAGAATTTCTCACAAGTTTGAGTTTTGCCCTGTTCTCAGGGTGATAAGGACAAAGTTCCCAAGGTGATAACATGGTCAAAAACAGGTTGGAATTCAGAAAAACAAGTTGGAAAAATAAGAAGGAATTCACAACAAGGACAGACACCTGGTGTTTTTTCCGTGGGACACATCCGGGGAGATGTTTGTCCCTGTGGACCAATGAACTACGGTTCTGTTCCGTGCATCGGAACATGCTTTAAATATGGGCTCTCGGTTCAATAAAATCGGCTTCTTTTCCCAGAAGGAGTCCGTGTCCTTTGCTGTTCCTTTTGTCTCTTTTCCCTTTTATTTAGGTCTGATACCACACCCACTAAGGATTTTTGTTAGTAAGTCTTGCCAAGTTTTGCAAGATAAGGGAGGAGGGGTTAATTGATAGCTTAATTAAACCTGTTTTCTTAATATTAAATAATTAAGTAATTCAGGTGCAGTAGACATTGCAATCAATAGTATTTAGTTTTTACTTCCCTGATGCTATATAAATAGCATGTTAATTTTAAGAATCACTCTCTATTGTTCACTTCTTTTTGAGGGCTCATAATGTCATATAACGAGTAGTTCATGTAGCAAGCACAATGTTATCTTTTAGGTACCTAGATTCTGTAAGTAGCATACAAAGTTGTAACTGCAGATTAGTATTTTTACCTATTTCATCAATAGTATTAATGAATGCTCTTTCTCATGAGAAAGGAAATATAGTTTTTAAAAATCATGGAGACAGGATCTTCTGCTTTCTTCTTCCTGAAGTATATGTAAGCACAGCATTTATAAGAGCCATTTAGCCAAACTAATGAACAACTGGGAATGCTGGCTTTTGGATACAGGGGAGCATCTCTCTAGGTTGTCTAGAGAGTTGTCGTGCTCCTGCATGTGTGTGTGTTCACTTGTCCTTGCCCATTAGTTAAGTGGTCTCTCTGGCCCTCTTAACTCCCTGCATCTCCAGCAGTGTTTGCAGTTGCAGAGTTAAAGCATGCTGCCTGGTGGAGATCTCAGCCCTGTCTCCAGGGATGAGCGCAGGGAGCATCAGTCGATCCTCCTTGGAGAGGTGGCCACAGCTGCTGTGAGCTGCAAGGCAACCACACCAAATGTCGAGTGCCTGGCTGCAGATAAGTAATTCCTGGTGTGCTGGGCAAGACAAGACACTCTGTATTTAAGTCATGGTACTGGGGTATCTGCATGCCCTTGCTCAAGAAGGGAAAGAAGTAGCTATCTTTTTGGATGACAGAGATATAAGTTTTCTGAAGATTTGGGTTAACACTGATTTGCTTAACTTATGCCATTTTTTGTGTGGCTTAAACTTGAAAAGTTTTGAGGTTCTTCTCTAATGAAGTTATTTGGCAAATGCAGGTCTATTAACCCTAGAAATACAAAGTGCACAGTTCTAGCCTGAGTAATAATAGTTTTTCTCTTAATTTTAAGGAGTGAGAAAGACTCTGGAGTTAAGTGTTTTTATTGAGAACATCTCTGTTAATAAAGTTTCCTATGAGTAAAGCATAATTTTGGAAGTCTGCCATTGTTTTTTTTAGAAGTGGCACGCAGACAAGAATGGATGTAGTTTAACTGTAGTGAGGTTAAAGGATCCTGCAGTGTTCCAAACATTTAATGCTTGGCTCCAGTTTCTCTGGAGTCTAGACTTTTGAATAGACAGACTTTTCTGTAGTCTATTTCAAATTAATTTTAGGCTTTCTGAGTTAGTAATTCAATTGATAAAACTGGATTTAGTAACCAAGCCACGACAACTGTCAGAAATAACAGTAGTGAAGTATCCTGCTAGTGTCAATAGCGGCATCATCCTTATCCACACTTTTATTAGTGTTTATGATATGCCGAAGACAGTTATTTTACAATAGGGGCAGATATAAAAAGAATATTTTGCCTTCTAGATCAGTGTAATTTGTTCATTCTGTAGTAGAAGCCTTAAAGAGAGTAATAGATACTAATAGTTTGGGTGGTCAAACAACTAAAAGGTTGGACATATTTGTTGTTATTGTTATTTTGTATCTTGGAAACACTGGGGATCTTCATGATAGGAGTGTTAGAGGTCCTTGTCTTGAGTATAGATAATTCTGAAGACAGGTATTATGGAAACTTGCGTAAGTGCTTCCCTAAAATTACTGAGTTTCCCAGATGTTTTTCTAAGAGATACCCTGTGCTGTCATTTCTGATAGTACAGCCTGTGTCCTCAATATGATACATGGGACACTTGGTAGTTGTCAAAGTGGTTACTCTTCCTGAAGCAAGGTAGCGAAGTGTTGACACTTTAGTAAAATATAATACAGTCTGCTCCCAAGTTATGGACATATTAAATATGTGTTCCTGGAAATCCATACTGTTTATGGATATATAGTACTTGCTGCTGTTTATCACAGATGAGGCCATTTGTCTTGTTTTTTTTTGTTTTTTTAACCTCTTGATAATAGTGAAATGTGATATCTCCCCTTGTAGTACTGTATAATGATGTTGTAATGCTGACAGTAAATCTATACTTGGCATAATACAGTGAGATATGTAAGCTTTTCCATGTTTCAAGCTGCTTTATGTGTGGGGTTTTACTGTACGAAAATTGTTTCATTTGGCTGCATGCCACAAAATAAGTTGTAACAAAGATCCCATTAAAATCCTCTGCTTCTCAGCCTTGGGAAAGAGGAAACAGCATCATCCATTTCTGTAAGAAAGCAGTCCCCCCCAGGCTGAGACAGCACACAAAATTTGTTTCATAATAAAAAGCTTTTAAAAATAAACTTCAAGGGGAATTACTGTTGTCAACTCAAAAGCTTTCCATTAAAATTCGTATGAGTGAGCCGTGGAGAAAGGTGTTACTACTCTGTTATTATGCAGCAAGATGCATTACTGCTGAAGACTTGTATTTTGCAGGAAACTGCAATCTGCATACAATTTGCTCTTTGTCTTACCACAGCACAGTACAGAACATGTATGGATACTTTTTTGGTGCAGAAACGAGGATGATGATAATGATTTTTTAAATTAGCTTTAAATTAAGAGGCTGTTATTACCTTAGGGGTGCCTGTATTCTTACCCACCTAAGGGCATATTTTTTGGTTTGACAACAGGAGGGGCCTGCATGTGCTGTGTATTTGTTAATTCAGCTAATCACAGAAGGGTACTTCAACTTATCTTGGCACAATGTATAAAATAAACTAAGGGTATTTTAATGGCAGGAAGTATAGGACTTCAGATTGATGTGACTCCCATTTTTCATCTTTTGTTTTGCAGTCCACTCCTTTACACCTGGCAGCTGGCTATAACAGAGTTCGCATAGTCCAGCTTCTGCTTCAGCATGGTGCAGATGTACACGCAAAAGACAAAGGGTATGTAAAAGTAATTGATTTATTACCTGTTTGCAGCAGTGGTTTTGACTACTAAGTCACGATGAAGAATTACTTCTTTGGTGCATGTTGCAACATAATCTCAAATAGTTGTCTAAGATCACAATATTTGCTTCCAAAATCTGAGTGTGCTTCAGATTAGTTGTGATTGCACTTGTTTTAAGTCTTCTTTTACACCTTTAAAAATTTTTCCAAACTTTGATCTTTACTTCCATTCACAGACTACCCTTTAAAATTATGGATTAACAGCCTTATTTTTGGAAAGGTGGTGGGGAGGAGATACAAGAGCTTAGTGAAAGATGTGCATTGAAAAACTTATCTGTGGTTTCATTATCCTGTTTCATATATATGTATGTAATTCCAAGTAACATCAATAATGCTCATATGCTCACAACTAGTAGTCCTCATGGATATATCTTCATTGAAGCTGACAGCAAAAATCAAATACAGTAGAGGCTAAACTATTCTATTTTTGTATTAAGGGTGGTAGTTATGTAAGATATCAGCAGAGTGCACAGCAGTCAGAAATCTGAAATCTTATGTGCTGTGCTTTATTCTCAGCCATACATTTCTAATCTCTAAGATGATGATTTTCATGATGGTTGGATTGGAAGGCTTAGTCGTAACGTTGTAGAAATTTGCCTCTCAGTTCAAGGTTTACATATTGTATTCAGAATCCATAGAAGTAAGATATGTATGTGTGCTGTCTCTAGCAGCGAGTTTGAGGCACTTCCTGTATTTTCAGTTTCTGCTGAGTCCAACCTAGTGTTAGAAGAGACTTTAAATCTTCTTAGTTTCTTCCTTTTTTTTTCCTTTCTCTCCAAAACCATTGTAAGCGTATTTAATCTCTTGAAGTTTGACTAATTGTAGCTGTTTCATCTGTCCATTTACCTCAATGGCTTTTTTTAACAGTACTGTTGTTAAATGCATAATGACGTATTATGCAAGTCAAAAAACAAAAATAAACCCAAAAACCTTCACAAAAACCAGAACACACCACAACCTCCCCCACACCAAAACAGAAAACACAACAAAACTCCTTCCCTCCCACCCCCCAAAAAAATCCCACAAAGAATAAACCGGAAAAGTCCTACAGTAAAGCTCTATATAATACCTATTTAGGTAGAGCAGCATTATTTAAGCAAGTTGAAGGTATTTTGCACCTTTCCAAAATTTCAGCATCATTTGGTAGAAAGTTTCAGTGTAGATACTGGAATGAGTTTTGAACAAGTTGCTTGGAATGTATGAAAGGTATTTAAGTTGAACTTGAACTCGGGGCTGGAGCAGGAGGGGAGGGAAAGCAAACAGAAAGGAAAACCTTTCAATACTTACTCCATACTGAACTTTAAAATAACCCAAACATATTTAGAAGCATCTAATATCCTAGAAAGCTCACACTTTTTTTTTAGTGACATTACACATTCAGAATCAGTGTGGTGTTTTGTTTTACCTTGCGGTTTCTTATTTATACATAATTTATAAATAAATAGGCTATAAATAACTGTCACTTTTCATTTAAGGAGCTAAATTAGGCTACTGATTTAATAGAACTCTTAGGTGTCTCTTCAATGGAGTCAATTCAGAGAAAGTGCTTAGGAATTGCTCTGTATTTTCAAAATGGTGGTCACTTCTAGTTACTGCCAAAGAGAAGCCCAGCCAAGGCTCTTTCTCCACTGGTCTTTTCTTTCCCTTACAGCTGTTGTGCTGGAAGAGGGAAGGGGAGGGGATGCTGCAGAAGTGTTCAGGTGTATTGCTGCAGCAATTGTCTTTGCTGACAGGCCTTGAAGCCCTTAGTCCTTTGAGATGATCATAATTTTGGAAGGGGGCATAATTTTGAGTGCTCTTTGAAATGATAGTCTCTCTCTGTCTCACATGTGCATCCATAAGTTGTAATTAAGAAAAGTAATGATGGAAAAAACAGTCTGAAGAATTTCCCCCCAAAAAATTCTTCTCTCCTGTGAAAAATGTGTTGCTGCTTCTGAGAGCATCCACCTTAAACTTAAGTTTATTTAATTGCTGTCTACTACTTGCTGTCCTAATTCTTTCTAAGTTGGTTTTACAGTGCTGGGAATTATCCCCTGTTTTTTTCATAGGTAATATGGGGTTAATTATGGTTTTTATGTGTTATGTGTACAGACCTGTTGAGTCATAACTAGCCTAGTTAACTAGAGTCACGCTTAACTTGAATGAAACTCATTTTGTCCTCTGCAGTAATTGCCCATCTTGCATCTCCTTTTCAATGCATGATTTTTATTACATCTTGTGCTTGTGACAAAATCCATGTTATTTACTTTGCTAGTGTCATTTTTTAAGTATGGCCTGCAGTAATATAGCGCTACAGAAATTACAGGACTCTCTTAGAAGTCTCTTGAGCAGTTAAATATGTCGTACTGTAAAAAAATGGAGGAAAATCAAGTAATTCCACGGTCTAGAGCAGCAATTTGAGTCTGCTTTGTATGGGTATTTGTACACCTTCATAAAATACCCAGGAGTTACGTTAGAGTTGTCTGGGGGGTTTTGCCTTTCACATAGCATTTTAAACAGGAGTTCATATTTAGGCAGAAGCAGAACACTGCTGAGGAAATTGAATGTGGAATGGGACTTTTCCCCTTCCTTAATAGCTTCGAAAAAGATCATGTCAAATCCAGTTAATGCTAGTCTTAATGGTAGATTAAACATCTGTGGCCTGTTAAGGCAAAAAAAAAAATCCAACCCCACGACAAAGAAACCTGCCAAAAACCAAGCAACAAAACCCCAAGTTTTATGCCACTCTTAAGTAGTGTGTCATTTGGGGAAGTCAGATTTTCCCATTAGTTTGTAAATCCTAGTTTTAAAATCCCACACTATTTAAATATTTTAATTTTAATTTGATCTTTTCATCTCAATAGGGAGAAAATTGTTCCTCCTTTAGAAATTCTGCTTTAAAAAAATTTGTTATTTGCCTTCTTCTTCCATGCAGTGGTCTTGTGCCTCTTCATAATGCATGTTCTTATGGACACTATGAGGTTACAGAGCTGCTGCTTAAGGTAAGCAGAAGGATGGAAAGTAATTACTGTTGATTTAGACGTGTTAGATGGGATATGAACTGTTTATATCAGAGTTGAAAAGTAATTTTTTTTCCTACTAGTAACAGGTTTCAACATATTGTCATTGGAGAAGCCTGCAACTTTAGATCTTTGTTGGAACAGTATATGTGGTTTTTTCCTTATCTAATTTCTTTGGACTGAAGTCGAGTTGAATCTTTCTGTTCAAAAATCAGCTCACATAGAAATTCCAATTTTTTTCACAGATTCAACAGTATTTTTGTGTACTGGTATTTTTAATTCAATTTTTTGTATGTGTTCATACTTGAGTGATTTGAACCAATTTTTATAATAAAATGAAAATTTGTAAGCTTTTTAATTGTTGAAGATGATTTCTTACTAATCCAAGGCTTTTTTTGCTGTGCTAGCATGGTGCCTGTGTGAATGCTATGGACCTCTGGCAGTTCACCCCGTTGCATGAGGCTGCTTCCAAGAACCGTGTGGAGGTCTGCTCTCTCCTGCTGAGCCATGGCGCTGATCCCACCTTGGTCAACTGCCACGGCAAGAGTGCGGTTGACATGGCTCCAACGCCTGAACTCAGGGAGAGACTGACCTGTAAGTGTTTCCAGACTGAAAACACTTGTTGGTGGGTGGAAAGGGATGCTTTCCTTCCAGGCCACCTTCCTTAAGTGGATGCAAAGCAGCAGAGTAGCTGCAGCTGTGTCATGTGCTTTGAACTGCACAGGTAACTCTGATACATAGTTTGTCATATTGCCTGGTTTTCTGAAGTTTAGAATTATTAAGGCAGCGCTGAATCAGTGACCTTGGGGTTTATGTTTAAAGTCCAGTTCAATCATACAGGAGTGTCTATATTGAGGCTCTGTATTGCATTTGGAAACTTACAGAAGGTAGATAGCTTCAGTGTGCAACCTCTGAGGTAGAAATTCCATCACCTTCTTTTGTAGTCTTCGCAATTCCTTATGCTGTTTACAAACCAATATTTCACCTCTAATTTTAATTTGTATTCCTTTGCTTTCCGTCTTTGCGGGAATTTGTTTCCTGACTCTTATAAAATGTAAAAGATAATTAAATGAGATATATATGGAAACAGACCATTATGAAGTAACAGAAAACTTTTTGAGAATTAGATTCTCAATTATAAGTAAGTTTTTGATTTTGTCTCTCACCTTTCCAGTACAGCAGAAGCCCCCAGACACTAATAATGTGATCCTGCACTACTCCCAGTCACAGCTAATCAGATTTTAGTCTAGTCACTATTCTTTGCAGGGAAAAATGGTGAGATCAAGTGCAGCTGAAAACTTTGGTCTAGAAGAAAAGAGGAAGGCATTAGTATCTTTTAGGTACTTTACTACTTTGAGTCCTGGGCTAAAGCTTTTGGCTCTGGTGAAGGTTAATTTAGCATTTATTTAAATTAACAGGCAAAAAAAAACCCCAATCCAGTTTCAACTTAGTTTTATTTCAGCATTTAGAGTTCCTCAAGAGCAATGAGGGAAGATTCATGCCAATTAATATCCTCTAAAATGTGTAAACAAATGTGAGCATTATGTCAAATTTGACAGTATCTTGGTGGGATAGCTTGTATTTGCATCCCAAAATATGTTTTTTATGTTCTTGAGTTGTTTGGTCTTATGCTTTGGGAATAAAGTTACATTATATTGGTTATTTCAAGATTTATTTGCACTTGTGCTTTGAGTAATGCTTTGCTTACAAAGAAATTTAAACCAGACATTAAAACAAAGGTGAGAGAAGAAAGCCCCTCATTAACAGACTTAGGATTTCAAGCTTACTTATGAGACAAAAATACTTACATTTTTACTGAAATTGAAGTATTTTTTTCTAGTTCCCAAGGTCAGATGTAATTTTTGCTAACCTGCCTTTCGTCTGAACGTTTTAAGAAAAGCACTTCTTTTCAAATTCAAAGCTATTTAAAACTAAAGTGAACTAGTTGCTGAGCTAAACAAGATCAGGAAATAGCAAAATTAGCCATCTGTACTTGCAAAGATAGGCCTGCTGTCAAAACTTGTTTTATCTTTGGAGCAGACTGGCTTTGCTAGTTAGCTTTCTTTAAGACCAATTGTTTAGTATTTTATATTTAAATTTTATGTATGTATATTGTTGTTATTTATAATTTTATAAAAATTATATATATACTTAGGCTTTATAGTGAATTGTCATGCAAATACAATAAGGTTTTTGACATACATCTGTAATGCTTTATTTTCTTAAGAATATCTCATAGATTTGTGTTCATTTGAACACAGACGTGGGTAATGTGGAGGTCACATATGCATTTAGTGTCAGTTGGGTGAAGGAAAAGGAGAAAAAGCTATAAGGATTTAACTGAAGGAATAACTTTCCCCTCTCCTTTAGCATGTCCCTTTGGTTTCAGCAAAGCTTTTCATGTTCTGTGTCCCAGGTCAGCTGCCATCCAAAGACATGCAGAAGCACTCCTCTTTCCTCTTAATTGAGTATAGCTGTATTTCTGCCATAACATTTATAAAGGTGACATTTTGCTGATTTATAAACATGTCTTTTTCCTCTAACAGACGAATTCAAAGGACACTCTCTACTGCAAGCAGCCAGAGAGGCAGACCTAGCCAAAGTGAAAAAGACGCTTGCTTTGGAGATCATTAATTTTAAGCAGCCACAGTCACATGAGACTGCACTGGTGAGATTATACAGTCAATCAGTTTGTTTTATGATAAATGTGCTGGTAGCCTGGAGTCAAGGAGTTTTATTTCTACACTATGAAAATTCATTCATCATCTGAGATTGAGAATTTGGCATTGAGCATTCTATACTGAAATAAAATCATTATAGAAAAAAAAATAATTTATTTTATCACTTTTTTCCTTTTTTTCTACTCTCCAGAAGCTCTCCAGCCACTCTTCACCTTTTTGTTTTTCACTCCTCTTGCATTTTTTCCTATAAACCTCTTTTTTTGTTGTTCTATTGCTGTAGATTTTTATGGGGCTAAATTTTATTTCTGTAGCCCAGTGTTTTCGTCAAGTTTTATGTGAGCAAACTTGAATTACAAATTTTCTTCAGAGGTTACCTAAAATTGTGGTGAAAAGAGGTGTATATCACAGGATCTTAGCGGTTTGGAGTAGTACTGACAATACCACATTAGCTGTAGAAACAGGGTTATTTTGAGACTTTCCTGTCATTATCCTGCTCTTATTGAATTGTTTAAAGAAGCAGTGGAAGCAAAGAGCACAGCCAGTATCCCTGATGTAGTGAAGACTTTGAAGCTGAGACTGATGGTATTATAAAAATCGCCATAGTTATGAGAATTTATTCCAATGGAACATTTTCTTCCCAGTGGCAGGTCTCAGATGCAGGCGTGCAACTGCATATTTAGTGTTGGAAACATTATGATTGTGATCAGAACATTGCATGTTGGGTACCAAGCATCCATATGTTCTGTTTCCTCTGCAGAGGACTCAGCATCCTTGCCTGAAGTTAGAAGCGAGGTAGAGAAGAGAGATTTATAGGCTGAATGTGAAGACAGTGTGAAATTTGGGATGATGTTATCCTTTTTTTCCTGAGTCTATCAGCTGCTGTTATGTGGCATCTCTTTAGCTGTATAATGATCACTTCCTAGTCCTGTGATGTTCTTTGCTCTTTTCTGCCTGCTGATTCTGCAGAAACAGCTGGACCAAATGGGATATTTTAGCTCTATTGATGTATTTGGTTCACTGTTCACTAAGTGCTTGACTGTGATTTTTCAGTTTTTGGCTGGTATACATATGATTTCCAAAACGTCTCCCAGGATCAGATGAGGTTATGTGTAATCTAATGGAGCTGTTCCTGCCCAAAGCATGATAACATTTTCCATGGGCTACTGGGGTCTGTGCTGTATTAGCCAAAAGGCCAAAGCAAGCACCTGACATAGGTTTAAGTGTTGCTTTGAGGTTTGGCAATACTTCAGCGTTTGTGTGTTTTAGGGCTTGTTTATCATATAGGCAGAAAATAGAGACAGGATATTTTCTGCAAAGCCTTAAAAATGCTGCTACTCTTCAGAACAAAAGTTGATCTTAACGTTTATTTACAAAGCTTGCCTTGGCAAAATTTGGATGTGCCCTGCTGATTAACAGCAGTGTGGAAGCTTGAGTGAAAGTTACTTCATAATGAAGGCTGAAACTGGAAAAAATATGGTTATAGGTACTAGTGCTACCTATTAGCATTGGGTTTGTCTGTAGAATTGTAAAGGCTATTGCTTTGCTACTGGAAAGTTAGAGAACTCTTACAGAAGACTTACTACCTTTTATGGATTACTGGTTTAAAATGTGGGTAAAGATATAAACAGAAAAATCCGAAAGTTTCTCCCATTTCTCATAGTCTGCTGTCTTGACATATCCAAACTTGAGATAAGCATTTTTGGACATGATATTAAAGCTGGGTGTTCAATCTTATATGGAACCATGATGGTAATTCCAGGCTTTAGGAGTGCATTAATAGGGCCACTGTTGAGAAACCAACAGATGCCAGCCACATTTAGGAGAATAGTTAGACCTAGCAAAGGGCTGTGTGGTCCCACAAGGGCAGGCCATGAGCATTGAGAAGCCCTATCTTGAAGGGTGTGTCTTTCTCATAGCATGGGAAAAAAGATACTCTAAGAGAAATGTAAGCCTGTTTGCTTATTACATAATCTATAGTTGGGTGCATGACACAAATGGCCATTAACAAGGTCAGTACACATTGGAACAGGAGAAGAAACAAAGTGATGTTCAAGTCCTGTCAATTTGACTTGCAGTAGAATCCTTACAGACTCCTTTGGAGACCCTCGGTAAAAATTTAGGCTGTTTCAAACTCTTTCTCTTTCTTTCCTTTGTTTATTATGTGTCAGCTTTGTTCTAATAGCTGGTTAATGTAGTTGGGGCCATACTGCTTTTTTCCTAAGTGGCAAATTTAAAATTAAAGTTGTTTTTCTGAGTAGAATAATTTTACATTGATCACTAACCTGTTATTTTGTTCAGTATAATGAATTCTGTTTGTAAATTTTGTAGTCTGATTCTAGCAGAATAATTTAAGGGATGAAGTAATGTATCTTTAAAGTTCTTTATCATCTGTGTAGCTGAAATATGCTTTATATTTACTTTGTTTTGCAGCACTGTGCTGTGGCTGCTGTGCATCCGAAGAGGAAACAAGTTACAGAACTATTGCTCAGGAAAGGAGCAAATGTAAATGAGAAAAACAAAGAGTAGGTTTCTGAAATGTTTGAGTTTTCTAAAGGCCTCTGTCATACTAGGAATGTAAAACTAATACATCACTTTTTATTTCCTCCCCCAGTTTCATGACACCTTTACATGTTGCAGCTGAAAAAGCTCATAATGATGTCATGGAAGTTCTGCATAAACATGGAGCAAAGGTAAATATACTTGCATGTAGTTTATTTAAGACAAAGGGCAAGAAAAAGAGTTATGTTGATTATATACCATGTAAGTTTTTATGATAGTTACTGCTTTTTATTCTGTATGCCTTGTGCTTCTTGTGTTAACCTTTAAGTGTGTTTTATCTGAAATAAGTACAGGATCCTCAGGAATCCCATTTGAAAATTACTCTCTCCAAGTAACTGAATACAGGCTTTAGGAGTCTATCTTACTAATTTTAATGAACCTTCATATAATTTCTAATAAATGTGATTAGGTGCCTTGCGTTGCTTTATCTTGTTTGCTTGAAGATATCCAATGGCTGAGGATACTGACACTGAGTTTAGTATTCTAACGCTGAGTATTCCTTAGTCCTTGCTTGCTTCTTATTCTTGTGGTAAGATTCTTTTGCTGTGCCCTTTAGCTATTGACAGGTGCCAACCTAAGTGATTTCTGAGCTTGTGGTGAAGCTTGCTTAGAAACACATTGTTCAGCAAGTTATTAAAGACAGAAGAAGGTATAACTAACTTTATTTAGAATGTAGTTTAACCATCTTTCACAAGTGTTTCAGAATTATCTTTCTACAAGTTTTAGCAGCAAAATTACTATTCATGGTAATGATAGAGATTGCTACTTAATTTTCTCAGAAACTTCTTTATGGATACTTTCTTTACATTGGCTAAAATATAAAAGATCTTGGTTTTGCTTTGAATGGGACTCAGATTACTCTTTTTAAGTCTTCCTCTTCATTCAGGGAGCTAGAAATGAAGAATTCCTTGTTACAATACCTGCTGTATTATGTTATTACCTGTAATAACGATCAAGAGTCACTCTTGCTTTAATAGGAGGTATGAGCAATGTAGTTGTATGCACAATTAAGTGTTTTTATTTCGAAATGATGGATTTTAATTTATAAACCTGTATGAGAGCTCAATGCCAGATTTCTGATTCACTTCCATAGTACTTCAATGGCATCATAAAATATCTTAACACCAATACCACAGCAGAGTTGATCGTATTTGAGAATCCTAATGCACTGATGACTACTAAGTTGTGCCTTAGGGGGAAAGCAGGGTCAAAGTTCTTGATTATAGTCATTGAAACTATTGGTTATTGTTTTCCCAGATTCATTCTTAATAGCATACCTGTGCTCTGAAAGTAAAAATTCACTTTGCCGTAGGAGTAGATACCTCGTAACTTTTATAAATCTGCTTTTGCACAGGAATTCAGGACTGGTATTTGGGTAGGTACTGAACTGGACATGCTGGAGTTTCAAATCTACTGATACCAAAGTACTACCTGCTTTGAAATACGTGGAGCTTCTGTGTGCTGCTACTGTACTCTCATTATTTAAATTAGTGCTCCCTTGAAAATCTATCTCAGTTGTAGTCAGGTTAGGGGTAAGCTCAAAGATGGCATCCTTACTATAATGGACCCATTTTGTTTTGTCAGTATAGGGTTTTGATGATAGCTTGTAATTCGTTTACCTTCTGAAGCAGGGATTCCTAAATCATGATTCATGAGTCACTTGTGGATTGACTAATGGTGCTGAGTGGTATGTTCTGTGGTTTATTCCATCAGCAGTATGCAGATAGAGGGACATGGTGATCATTAAACCTCATTCTTCATTCATATCCCATATCCTGTGTTATTCTGAAGATAGGCCATTCACATTTATGATCTAGCAAAGCACTTAAGTGCATGGCAGGAGACTGATCAAACTTAATATTAAGTGCATATTTCCATACTGCAGTGGATCAGTGTCCAAAGTTTCTTAACTGTAAAACAGTAAATAATGCACCCATAATTTTTAATGAGAGGTAGATCATTAAGGCTTTATGAGGCACTTTGAAGTTCTCAGATGGGATATGCTCAAGAGTATTAGTTAGTTAACTAGGCATATTTAATCACTCTAAAATATTTGTCTTGTATATTATCATTTGACCTTTGCTTATGCTTTGACTGTAGGCATTCAGTTCATCAGATACTCTTGACATGGATGTTTCTTTGTTTCTGACTGTTGTGACATGGCAGCTTTTGTTCCTGAAGCATGATACAGGATTTGATGTTTTTCTTTTGTTGTGTGTTTGGAAGTTTTGCCTTCATGTTTTCTCTTTTTGTGTCTTGAATTTTAGTAACTTCATAAAATGCAATCAGGTATATTAAGCTCTTTGATCGTGTCTGGTTGTATTTTTTACAAGAGAGGTTTCTCATGAGCTGGTGAATCTAGTCCCCCTGAAATAGCAGCCTCCCAGTAAAGATCCATTTGTTCTTTGAACTGTGCCCTCCTGCTTTTTAAATAACTCTCTTCTTATTTGATGCTTCTTTCAGTGAGGTATTTGCAGTGAACAAACTGATTCTTCTTAGCCTTTGTTTTGGTAGGCTAAAAGCCTCAAACACTTAATCTTTAATAGACATGAGACAGTAGTACAGGTCATTCCTGTAATCTTGCAGTGCACAGAGAGTCTTGATTTTGCTAATATTTTATATTTGTGTCCTTCAGCATAATTCTCCTGTGCCAAGATCATTAATGCAAATAGGAAAACAAAATTATCCCACAACCAGTCACCAAGCAGCCTTCCCCTTCTCAAAATGTTCAGTTCTTCCATCAAGCACTTATTTTTTCAAAATAAAATAAACTAAAATAAAAATTTCCACTGTGATCTTATATAAAATGCTTACTGAAGTATGTATGGGTGACACCTACCATGTAGGGCATTTTTACTTTGCAGCCATTTCTTCTGTCAAAGGAGAGGTACTGTTAAAGTCAGCTTTAATCTTCTTTCTGGAAAGCACTACTGATTACTGAGGGAGTAACAATTTGAAAAAAAAAATGTGTATTTAGGGCTTCAAAGACAGTAGAACTTTCTTCTGAAATTTCATTACAAAAGGCAAACTGATCCACAAAATAACCAGCAAAAATAGATTTAGGAGACAAAATCACATAAAGTTCTGTAGATTGAAAATAATTTGTGATTGTTTTAGCATTTTATAGGAAATTCTTCTGTTTTCATGAAGAGCAGCTGTGTCAGGCAGCAAAAGTGGGTTCACATACAGTGAAGTATGTATGTGTAGCCTTTTCTTGTTCTGTGGAAAGGGCTAAAGCATGATAAGGACTGCTGTAGGGAATTTGGGATGAACAAGGGATGGTTTGTGGTCTTGGAGATGGATTTCATATTCATAATGTTATCACTGTGTAAATTTGCTATTTGAAGTATGCTAGATGATAATAAACAGTGAAGGACTGCTTGAATAACATGTGCTTGATTGAGACTTACTTTGCAAAAAGAACATCTGAGAACATTGATCTCTTTGCTCTAGTCCCCAGTGACAGGACCTGAGGGAACAGCATGAAGTTATGTCAGGGGAGGTTTAGGTTGGATATCAGGAAAATGTTCTGCACCCAGAGGGTGGTTGTGCACTGGTACAGGCTCCCCAGGGAAGTGGTCACAGCACCAAGCCTGACAGGATTCAATAAGTATTTGGACAATGCTCTCAGGCACATGGTTTGACTCTTGGTGTGTCCTGTGCAGACAGGACTCATCAATGATCCTGATGGGTCCCTTCCAACTCTGGATATTCTGTGCAAGAATTAACCTACTGGCAAGCAATTACCTATATATTACTTATTTTGGTGTGTCTCACTGGCCCTTTCTAACAGCACAGACTAGGTTCCTAGTCTGTGAAGAAGTCCTTGTGCATATTAGTTGCACATCAACATGTTATGTCTAAGCAAAACATTCCATGGAAGATGTTTTCATTAGTGTGGTACTTGAGTTTGCAGAAATTGACTCTCAATTTAAAGAACAGGTCAGAAACTTTGGGATTTCTTAGCATTTTATTCAAGAATGTTGATCATAAATATTTGTGGTTTTAAATGCTAGTTTTTCCTTGTTTGCCTGCCCTGTGTGAGACAGCATATCACACCACTGTGTATTTGATGTTGAATATTCTTAAAGTACCATATGAAAAATAAAAGCAGAGCATCTTCAAAGAATCCTCAAACATAAACAGTTTTTATCAGACCTGTGATCAAATCTTTAAATGCCATGATTTTCTTCGAAGATGATCAAAATCTTTAATTTAAAAAATAATTTGAAGGTGATGAACTAGTGAAAAAGTGAGTTTCATCCTGTTTTGTTGTATTTCTATGTAGTTGAATATTTCATATGACTAAGTTCTTGTCCAAATTTATAGACACGTGGGAAATTAATGTGTTCAGAAAGGCGCTCAGCTTTCTAGCAGTGCAGAAGTAAAGGATTAGAGTATTTTCTGAACTGGAAAGACTGTTGGAAAGAAGGACCTGCAAGCATGCAAGTTCACTGATATCTTTGGCAAGTGCAGAGATGTCATGAATGCTCTTTAATTATGATATGCCTGTAAAGGATACTGTTGAAGCTATTCTTCTGCAAGAGAAAATGTGCCTTTATATAAGGTCATGTCAGAGAGATGTTACCTCTATTCGTGATGGTAGCAGAAATGAATTCATTCTGCTCTACTGTGTGTGTTGGAGTCTGTAATCTTGCTTTATGCATCTTTGCATAATACAGTTATTTCCATGCATTGGAGTAGCATGTTTACAGCTTTTTGTGATCATGGATTTGCAAACGTTCACTATCTATCTAGACCCACACAACAAATGGAAATGTTTTTGAATAACCTTGTTGTGTAACACATTCACTTCCAACATTTCAGGGAACAGTAAGAATTGAAAAATTAAATTGCCTTTCAGAAATGTAGCAGATTCTAGTCTATGATGGTTAACAACATAAAGAACTGTGTGGTCTGTTGTGAATGATTAGTTCAACTTTTCTCACTGCTAGTATATCCAGACATCCTCACCTTAATCTTAAGCTTTTATGCAGAAGAGGTAATTGTGGAACATCTGACTGGATCCTATAGGAGCTTTCGGAGTGAAACTGACCCCTTTTTTTCCTGCTTTTTTCTGCTGACCAAGCTTGAAATTGTCACCAATGCTTCTTCACTCCTACGTTCATTGTTAGACAATCCTACGTTTATTGTTAGACAACATGACACAAGACATACTGCAAGCTTGTCTTCAGAATTAATGCAGGAGTGGAGAAGTTAGAACACTTGCATTACAGGGAATGATACTGTGATATGGAACTGCTGGCAGAGCACACATTTCACATGTGATTTTTAGAATGTACATCTTTTAGATTTTACAGAGAAAATCTCAGTGCTTGAAAGCTGTTGCTTTTTGTGCTGCTGTTTGTAGTATCAAGAAGCAGGAGCGATATTTAGGGAATTTGATCTTGATAGAAACCAGTATGATTGTGAAGTCTTGCAAAAAACGTTTCCTGAACAGATCTGAGCTGTTGAGCTGCCACAAGTGCCAGACAGCTGAGGGAATATTGCTATAACTGTGTACACTGCTCCAAGAGAGCAGCAGTGAAGAAAGAGAAAGTCTCAGTAGTGTGTGATGATATGCGACCATTTACATTTCTCTACTGTGTCTGTTCAGGATGGAGAAAAGTAAATGATGGAGAGGAAAGAACAGAAGGAAGTCTGCATTTGGAAATACTGAATAGAACAGTATCTTTCTCTGAAAACCCTTACTTAGAAACTCTTTTCAATTGATAACTGCTTTTATGTTGCATTTTGAGCAGTGGAATGACTGCTTTCATGCTAAAAGGCGAAGAAATTGGATCCAGAGCCAGTGCGCTATGGAGTAAAAGCTGTCAAACCTGTCATTTTTAACTCCTTGCAAAAAATTTGTCTGTAAGATAATTCAGAGCTACAGTCTTCTAATTTCAGATGGCTTATAAAGGAGACCAAATTGATATTTTTTTTTAATAAGTGCAGCTGGAACAATATGGCTACTCAGGGCACAATTAAAGCAGTACACCTTGCATATTTCACAATTTGTCACACAGTTTAGACTTTAGCTTTGAATTTGACAGGGCACATCGTTTTGGACCTGGTGTTGAACATTGTTTAACCCAGGCATGTGTCTTACCAGGTCTGATGTTTTTAAGACTTAAATTTCACTTTTGTATTTCAATTTGCAGTGCTTAAGTTGATTTTCATTTGGAAGTAAGTCCTCTTGCCTTAAGCCTTATTGGAGTATATTCTTTAGTTGGTTTAGAGAACTGGTGCATTATTGGTGAGAGAAGATCTGCCCCAAAGTGAACATATTCCCAATGAAATTGTCCTGCAAAGCCTAACTCTGCTCCTGAGGTAAAGAGCAGCTGCATTTGGTGCTTGCATCCCTCTGTCAGCTGCAGCCTTTTTTGTCTCGGGAGTAAGCAGGTATTTCTTCAAATGGCTGATGTTCTTCTGCCAGAAGTAATGACTGCTGGGAAGGATAATGGTTTAGAGGTGAAAAGAGACCGGGATAAGGCAATATGAGATGATGACTGATGACTCTGACAGTGTTCTTTTCAAATGAATATTAACATTTTTTCCAGGGATGAGTTGACATCAAATTGTGCACAGTGAATGCCTTGCTACTATTGCTTTTACAGTTTGTTCAGCACAGGCCTGTTTAACACAGGAATTCCATATTAAAGAATACATTACTTATGATTTTCTTTTTTGGGATGAACAGAGTGTTATTCAATTCTGCCTTTACCTTCACTAAACATGTGTAGCCCCGGAGTTCTGCTTACCTCTGTGCCCTTATCAGTGGTGAAAGACATCTGGTGTCCTGAAGCAGATGCAGATCATCATCTGAAAAAAGGATGAATTTGGGACATTCAGCATCTAGTTAATATTTATGATAGCAATACGTTTTTTATTTGAAACAAAACTTTTAGGGCAATCCCATTAGAGAAGAACGAGCTGAGTGCAGTTAGAAGAAGCTAAGCTATTCTCTCAGGATGTATTCTCCTGTCTGTCTTGCTGCAGGAGGGGTTTCTGGTCTGAGAAATTCGTGCTCAATCAGTCCGTCAAATAATTTCACACAATATCGAATCACACTCCTCTTAATTTCTTTGGTTTTCTTTGTTCTTTTTTGTGACTTGATATTGCGCTATTGCGGATATTTTACTTAATTTTTTTTTTACCCTGTCTGGTAGTAGCTATTTACATAGTTAATTTCATTTAGTTTTAGTTAAATTTCATTTAGTTATAGAATGTGTCTTAACCAAAATGCTTTTTCACTGGTTTCATGGAAGGGTAGTAGGGTTTGCATGCTGCATTTTAGGTGAGAAATAGCAAGCAAAACCTTTGTTTGCTGTCAGCAGAAAGATTTTGAGAAGGTATAAAGGTGGGTTTTATACAGTAGCAGAGTTTATTACACATGCAGTTCACAGCCTGCAGTCTGTAGGCTTGTAAACAGATAACAGGTTCTGAGTTGCTTGCAGAGAATATAGAGTAACTCTGTATTTCATAAAGTGGTAAAAAAGCTGTTGGGCATTTGCATTTAAATTTGTCATGAATTGCTGCTAGATACAGAGTATCTTCTTAAAAGGTTATTTTCATGGGGGTGTTTTTTCACTTTTTAAAGCTCTCTATTCTCTTCCTTTTTTTGACAGTGTACTGGGAGAGATGCTTCTAGTTATTAAGCTCCTTTGTTAGATCTTGACAGACGGATGTGTTTCCATTATATCATACTTTTTGAAAAGAACACTCCATTTTGCCTGTTTATACAGCCTTATATTGAGAAGAATATTCAGTTATATTTAACGTTCAGTTATACTTAATATTCATGAAAAGGAACAAAACGTGAGGAGGACATGTTTGTATCCAACTTTTTTTCCCCCCGCTCCTTCATAGAATNAAGGCAGCAGTGCGATGTCTGACAGCAGGGAACGCGGCTCCCGGCGTTGGGGTGGCGGGGAGGGTGGTAGGTAGCAGCACCGGCCGCCTTCCTCTGACTCCACTAGCAAGAGAGAGAGAGCGAGGGAGCCGGCAGCTGCCCCCACCTTTCCTTTTCCGGTGTTCCCCCTCTCCCCACCCCCTTTGAGAGAAACTGTTACTAACTATCTGAGCTGGGGTGTAGCCCCAAATACTTAGCATAACAATGGGAAAAATTCCACAGAAAGAAAAGGGAAGAATTCAACTCCCAACAAATTCTTAATTTGGCATCTTTGTTTTTGCATTAATTCTTGGTACTGAGTTATGTTGAGTTTTTCTCCTTCTGACAGTGATGGATGGTAATTTCCTTAAAGCTGTGAGGTCTTTGAATTGTTTGGTAACAATTTATGTCAAGTTACCTCTTTCTCCTCCTGTGATAATTTTTCAAATTTGTCAAAAGCTTAATCATTATTTAAAGTAGGGTTGTGGGGAATCCTATGTTGTCTGTTGCTATGCAAACAAATAACCTGTGTTGTTAAAAGACAGGAAAACATCTGTGGCAAATTATTTTTCCTTTGGGGTCTTTGCCTGTTTTGTCACTTGGTTTTGTTTAATTGCAGTGCAGAAGAATTGACAGATAAATTTGTATGCCAGAAAATCCTTCTTATTGCTCTTCTTATTAAGGGCAGGGGCAGGTGCAGCCTTTTAATTTCAACAGTGTTTTGTTTTATATTGCTGCTGCTTTTTCAGATGAATGCACTGGACACACTTGGTCAAACAGCATTGCACAGGGCTGCATTAGCAGGGCACTTGCAAACCTGCCGGCTGTTGCTGAGTTACGGCTCTGATCCCTCCATCATCTCTTTGCAAGGCTTCACAGCAGCACAGATGGGAAATGAAGCTGTGCAGCAGATCTTAAGTGGTGGGTAAATGTAAAGGACTGTGTATTCGAACTTCAGCTTCTCACATTACAATTTTGAATCTTGTATCTTTCTCAATGCAAGAGGCTTGCAGTAGTTTTGTCATCTCTCCTTTCTGCCATCAAGTGTGCACAGCTATGGTATATATTGTGTGACACTTGTCAGAAAATAAATAGCTCTGCTCCGTTCAGTAGTGTGCAAATTGGGAAGGAGATAACTATCTTGCAGATATAGAGCATGCTGCTGTACAAGGAAATGTAGGAAGGCGCATCTAGGGAGTTTGGGATTCTTTTGTTAGCAAGTTCCAAAGCAACTAGAATATTGCTGAGCACGTAAGAAACCTTTTCCCCTGCATCAGCCAACCTGTTAGGTACTCTGTACTACAGCAGTGACAAGCAGAATGCTACTGGCAGAAAAACACTGATAGTTGCTAAACTGTTTGAACTTTTACTTCAAATCTCTTGCTTATCCAGTAGAAAAAGATTTTGTTGTGAAAGTGCTCAGGATAGTGCTTAGATAACAATTTGTTTATATCTTGCATTAAAAAGATGAATAGGTATTTGAAGAGGGCGCCACTGTTTCTCATGCTTAAGGGTTTGCATCCTCTTATCCACACTACATTTGAATTTTTGCAAGTACAGAGAAGAATAATTGCATCAGTAGCTACTACAGAGCGAATAACTCACAGTGAGATGTGCAAGTAGTCAAACAAAGGCAGCTATCCAGATAGGTGAGAAGACCCATGGTAGCTAGAAACTCAATTTCCTCTAGTGTTTTCACCAATATTGCCTTAAAACAGAGCCAAACAAGGAAAAATCATTTTACAGCAGTGCAAGGAAGGACTGTTTTAAAGTGTACTCACTCCTGAGATGTAGCTGGTTAAGTGGGTAGTGTTACCTGTTAAAACGTGCACTTGAATGTATGTATGTGGATTGAGAGAGAAGAATGTTGGCAGAATAATGTCACCTTTAGAGTCAAAACCTGACGGATTTGCTCTAAAGCTCCTTATTCAGACATCTTGGCAATATAAACTTGGACATCGCAACCCCAGCTGCATTTTTGCAAGTAACAACAGACCAACTTTACCCCCAACTTTGGAAAAATATGTCAAGCACAAGTTAATACAACTTAAGTATCCTAAGTAATCCTAAACCATCTTTTTCCCTATGTAGAAAGTACGCCTGTGCGCACATCTGATGTGGATTATCGGTTGTTAGAAGCGTCCAAAGCTGGAGACTTGGAAACTGTGAAGGTAGATTTAAACAGTTCGTGTGAATTTTCTACTTTGCATTGCTATGCAAGGCTTGTGGAAGTCTCTGCTATGTGAGTTGTGGAAGCAGTCTCCAATGGATGGTAAATCATAAAAAATGCAAAGTCATGGATCTTTCTTTTTTTTCCCTCTAGAAAGTAGTACATTAAGATGTCCTGACGTACAGTACATCTTTCTCTTGAGTTTCTGCTTGTTCATTCTGCCAGTCATGTCTTCAGTGGATTCAGATGTATCCATAATTCTTTGAAGCAGACCCTGTGATTCTCAGAATCCCAGTTTAGTAGAAATAAGCCCTCGGGTGCATGATTCAGTCAGATGGCAAGCAAATGCTGTCAGTAGGTAGCAGACACCATGTTTTAAACCATCCTTAATCTGAAAGTGAAAGGTCAGGCCATGGAATCCCAGCATCACAGGAAGGTTTGATCTTGTTTTTGATACTTGGTCTGTGGACAAAAAGCCTGCAGATAGACTGTTGTGCATAATTTCCCACCTTGAATTTCAACATGATATACATTAATATTCAAACAGCAGCAGTTTTATGCACCAGCAGCTCCTTTGACTGCTAATCTATATATTTCTAGTTTTCCAAAGGCAGTATAGCCTAGAAATGGTAATATATCTGGAGAAAGTTACATGGCCTTGAACATGGTACTTGATGATGTAGAGGTTCACCCTTTCTTATGAATTAGGAACATATTCACACTGCTTCCATCATTTAAGTCTTTGTTATAGAAGCACTTCCAGCTGTAAATTTAGAGCTGCTATTTTTTTAACTTTGCATAAGGGGAAAGAAATTTCCTGATACTTCAAAAAATTTGTGTAATAAAGTGGATCAAGTTTTGTTTTGGTGTCTTTGAAGGTAGTAGTTTAGTTATTTTCATTTAGGTTTGTTTGCTTCATGTTTGGTTGTTGCTGTTTGGTTTTGAGGAGTTCCTTATTTGTTAATTTTAGTTCTGTACTAGATTTTGGGTTCTTTTGTTTTCACAGCAACTTTGCAGCCCTCAGAATGTGAATTGCAGAGATCTGGAAGGCCGTCATTCAACACCACTGCACTTTGCTGCAGGATATAACCGTGTATCAGTGGTGGAGTATCTCTTGCATCATGGAGCAGATGTGCATGCCAAAGATAAAGGGTACATTTCATTTCATGATATGTTCTGCTGTTCTCTATTAGTGTGAGATTTGTATCCCACCTACTCATTTTGCTTCAGATTTCAGTGACCATCATGTTGTTCTCTTGACAATTTTTTTCTTTCCTTCTTGTTCTGCGTTGTTCCTATGCTGTAGGGAGATTTATACACCATTACACATACTTTGCTTTCTGGAAAAGCCATTATCAAGTACATACCTGGCACTGTAATACATGATGCTTCTCTTCTCCTTTTTGCCCATTTTGGAGACTTTATTTTGCTTAAAAGCAGCCTTTAACTTGTTTTAGGAGATCTAAAATTATTTTTTAATAAAATGGGGTAAAATACAAGGGTTATCTCTGGTTATTTTCTAAATTTGTTAGCTTTTATTATTAAGTTACTTATTTTTACAGTTAATATTCAGTTAAATTCTGCTAACCGTTTACACGTTTTTGCATTAATTGTGAAGCAGTAGTGGTTATGTTCACTCTCTTACTCCATATATTAGTTCAGGGTGAGGGGATGATAAATTTCCAATAGTGGATTTTCAGGCTTATCCTGGAAGAAGTGTTTGGATATCTTTCTATATCTATCAGATGTGCAGTACTTACTAATAACTGCACTTCAAACACATTATATAGTGTAATGTCTTTCTTGTAATTTACACTAAAATATCCAAACTCAGAACATCTGTGAGTCTTGCAATTTAATTTTTGTTGGTTATTAACAGCATTGGAGTTGCTTGTGGAAGCTCTAACATTGGGGCTTGCTAAATATTTAAAAGTCTTGTGGATAAGAACTGAAGGAGGATAATTAAGTTTCAATTGATTTTTTTTTAACAGAAAAATAAACCCATGAAAACTACACAGACTGAAAGATGACAATAATGTCTAGTGAAAGTGGAATTTCTTTCTACTGGTTGCATATAGGATTTTACTCTCAAGCTATTAATGCTTTCTCTTTGATTAGTGGCTTAGTACCCCTGCACAATGCCTGTTCTTATGGACACTACGAAGTGGCTGAACTCTTAGTGAGGCATGGTGCTTCTGTCAACGTGGCAGACCTGTGGAAATTTACTCCTCTACATGAAGCAGCAGCAAAAGGAAAATATGAAATCTGCAAACTGCTTTTAAAAGTATGTGCTGGAGATCTCAGATGTGTCTTTAAATGAATATATTTTTTTTTTCCTGAAGATTAATTAATGTAAAGTTAACTGCATTCAATGAATTCTTCATGGTGTTATTGAATCAATTTTCATCTTGCAATTGTTATATGGTTTCTCATGTAATATCATTGACTTAAAAAGAATCATCAGTACAAGTACTTTTTCCAGCACGTGTATTAATACTGTTAGCCAAGTAGGACAAGACTCTGAAACTGGAAAAACCAGCTGAATTAATGTAAAAATGAGAACTCTGTACCTTGTCCTATCCATCCCTTTCTAAAATAATTACTGCATTTAAGTAAATTTTGTTAATACTTATGCAAGAGTGTGTTACAGAGCAATAGTGGAAGGTGGGTCCTAAATGCTGTTTGGTATGAGAGAAATTTAAAACAGTTATGTTAATGTGTAATTTATCAAGCTCCTGGAAGAAATACATGTTAATATACTATGGCATAAATATTCATTATACTTAGAGGAAGAACCTGTAAAAAGCATGAGGTAATACAAAGATGTTTCCAGTGAGAAACATGAGTTTGAGAAACTTCTTAACAGAAGGTCAGATCCTGCCCTGGGAGGGTGAAAGAGGGTGCTAAGTGTAGAATTTCTTGCCAGTCCTATTTCCTCTTTCAGCCTTGCCTCCTTATGTTCCTCTGAAGCACAACATTTAAAATAGGAGAAAGTCAGAATATGGATAGTCTTAAAATAATGAGGATCTTCCCCAGCCACTTTTCATTTGCTGCTGCAAAGCCCCACTATTTCCCTCCTGTATCACTAATTTTTTCACTTGATTACCAAAAAAGTCAGAGAGAGGAGAATGACAGTTTGAAACACATCTACAGCAGAAACCAGGAAATATTAAGAGATGTCTGTGGAGTAGGCATGGTGGTGGCCTGAAAGTAACACCCTAATAGAGATGTTAGCTCAAGCTGTAGGAACACTTGTATTCTCTCAGGCACAGTGTTGCATTATAGATGCTAGAGATCTCTGGCCTTTTCTGGTCATTCCACAGGGAATTTACTTATATTTTGTCTTCAGAGGATCCTTAATGGTTGTAGAAGAGGAACTAGGAAAGTGTTTAAATATTTTTTTTTTAATTGCTCTTTCACAGGATAAGAGCTAAATATGCCCTTAAGGTGACACAGATGCAGAGCCTCTGGGTGTCTGTGGGTATGTGCTCACACTGCAGTTTACTCAGGATTTCTCCTGCTGTGTCTCCCACGCCAGCTGGCAGTGTTGTCAGTTCTGCTGAGTTGTGGCTGTTGAGCTTGACTTCTCCTGACTTGTGTTCCTTCTCTCCTGATCTTCTTGAAGAAGGAAACAAAAATAAACATTTTTGGAGACTGGCATTTTGGAGACCATGTCTTTTTAATCAACTTTATTTGAAATTACCACCTTCATTTGTTTCTATGCCTTAGAAGGGGTCTCAGAAGACACTGCCTCTTCATTCAGATATTTATTTTGGGGCATATTTGAATGGTTCCAATATTGCTGAGTTTTAAATTAAGGGATTTTAGGTCTTACCTTAGAGAAGTCATTGCAGTCTAGAAAGCTTTATGCAAAGAAGGAGTTCTTCCTAAAAGAGCCAGAGATGTGGTTCTATGTAATCAATACTCTGTCCCTTTCTGTCCCTTGCTCTTTAACCTTTACACCATGAGCACAGTTGTACTGCTTCCAAATACAAAGCAGTTAATTCCCTCTGTTTTCCCGTTGCTGTTCTCCCATTCCCAGTCTAGTGGGAAATGGCAGGGTAGACTTGCTGGCCACTGTGAACAACTGTGCTTGACTATTCTGAAGAGGTCAGCCAGAGAACTATAGCACCAGCAGCTACCTGTGCTTTATCTATCTTTGTTTTTTCCCACTACTGCTGAGAGGGAATAGGGAAGGAGCTGTCCTCCTACAACTGAATGTGGACATGACTCAAACCATATGCTCTACGTAGTTGTATGTTCCTCTTCTCATCCCCATGTGCTCCAGTACTGTATTCATATCACTGCCTGATTTACATGTTTTACCCGCACAGATACACTCCAGCAGTCATCCAACTCCACTTGTCCACCAGAAATTTGTTTCACTTCTTCCAGAGAGCTGTAAACTGGTTAAGATAGTGCTGTTATCTATTGGAAAGTGTAGAGAAGAGTATTTTGCTAGTTTCGTTCTGAAACAAGTGCCTTTCAATATCAGGGTGACATGTAGTAAAACTCAGAGCCTGGCTAGCTTTTGCTAGCTCGGGAAGTTGCGCTTGGGAAATACCTCTGCCAGCCATTTGATTCCTGCCAGTTTTCAGAAGGGCCACACGATACTTGATACTTGCAGATACTTGCAGTTGGATTTCCTTTCATGCTGCTGTGACAGTAAGAAATAACTGTATGCAGGAAATGCTCCTGAACATACTTCAGTTGCAAGCAGAGAGCAGGGACAGCTCTTGCAGAGGGCTGCCATTCTTGCCTGTGGAATTGAGATTCACACAGCTGTGTTTCGGAGTAGTGTTTTTAGGCCTTAGCCTTCTGTATTTATTTGCATGTTCCTACTAATCTATACAATTACTACTTCGTTATGGTAGGTCTGCAAAATCCCATCTCGTTTCACAAAATAGTGACACACTTATGTGCACTGCTCTGCACGTGATTGTGACACTAGCATTCCATTTGCTCTTTGCAGCACGGAGCTGATCCAACAAAAAAGAATAGAGATGGGAACACTCCTCTAGATTTGGTTAAAGAAGGAGACACAGATATCCAGGACTTGCTGCGAGGAGATGCTGCCTTGCTAGATGCTGCCAAGAAGGGGTGCCTGGCACGAGTGCAGAAGCTGTGTACTCAAGAAAATATCAATTGCAGAGATACCCAGGGAAGAAATTCAACACCACTGCATCTTGCAGGTGGGTAACATGCCAGATTTTCAAGGCTTGTATATTCATGGTAAGTATACAGATGTAATTTGCCAAAATCAGGATTGGTATAGGAAGAGTTTCATAGAGAACTGTCCTGTACAAAGGGTTAACTATAGCACCTGTATTTCAGGAGGTAACACAATTACTAGGGAAGAGGAACTTTTGAAGTTGAAAAATTGCCTTAGCTTTTCTGTCTAATATTTTTCTTTAGTTTAGCTCTCCTAATGCCTAATTTCTTTGCCTGTGCTTTTTCTACAGCTGGTTACAACAATTTGGAAGTAGCTGAATACCTTCTTGAGCATGGTGCTGATGTTAATGCCCAGGACAAAGGAGGATTAATTCCCCTACACAATGCAGCATCCTATGGGGTAGGTGCAGGCAGTCTTGCCATGAGTAGAGCAGCAAGGGACTCCTTGAAGTCATATCCAAAGCCAGTTATTTTGCAGCTGTTTTTCTGTGAACACAGTTCAGGTTTTGATGAAGTATTTGTTGGGCTTAGTCGCTGTTATGAGTCCTATTTGCAATCCTACACATTAAATAGGATACAGATTCAGGTGTGCTGTAGCAGTTAAATGCTGCAGTTTGGAAAGATCGCTACAATGTAGCTTTTATGCAGGCAAGCAGATGCTCAGGATTGAATGGTTTGGGATGATACTTGAAACAGAAAAGACCTCAAGTTGTCTCTGTAAAGCTTAGATGGAAGGAAGAGAAAAATACCAGGGGATCCTGTGCAGATGATGACGGGGAAGTGGAGGTGTGTTACAGCTGGTGTTTGATGGGAATCTATTGCTAGAGTTGAAGGACTTACTGTGTTTGTAATGTGCTTGTCCTCCAGGGCAAGCCATCTGCTACAGTGGGGGGGTGCAGTGACAGATTGAAACCATCTTTGATGAGGCAGGCCCTCTTTCTCCATAGAGGAGTAAGCATCTGTGTCCCAGTTGCACAAATGCCTAATAGATTGCTTGTAAGCAGTTGTTTGTTGTGGATTGGGTGAGAAAGAAGTCTCTTGTAAATAATTGTACAGACAGTACTTGAGAAGCTCCTAGCATTGTGCATACAGTCAGAGAGAGGATGTGAAGCTCATGAAGTAATAGGTTTGATAGTCTCATGATATGCTTTGTTACTTACCTGGCCCTGGCACAAGTACAGCAAAATCTGGGAGAGTTGATAGAACTGTGATTTCTTTTGTTTGAGAGCAATTGAAATAAAAAGTGCAGTGTTCACCTTGTTTATAAAAAGGGCGTGAATGGAACTCAATCTACATAATTTGTATTGGTTCTTTATGTCACTCTGGGATCCCAGTGTCTCAAAGAGCAAAAAGCCCCAAATCCTGATGAAAGATTAGAAAGAAACACAGAATTCTTTTATGTTACAGGGTCTTAATACCAAGTAATACCGTTTATCAGCATCTGCCATGAGCATTAATTCCTAGGATGTTGCTAAGATCTAGAGATAAATTCTGTTGGAAATACTATGGTTTTTTTCTTTGGTGTGAGAAAACAAAACACACATTTTACACAAACCCAAAACATTTCTTATTGGCATAGAGAAATGTCAGAAATTGGTTTTAGCTGATTATAATTTCTAAAAATCATAATGCTAATCTAACCTGGTTGCCTTGCATCCTCTAGTTAAAAGGCAGCGTTTGGTGCTTTTCCATCAGCTTGTTTAGTTAAGAGTTGCTGCATACCTTTCATGGAATCCTACACTTCTCTCTGAGCTGTCATCAGTCTGTTCACATCTCTGTGATGGGAGGTACAGAGAAGATGAGTACTGGTTTCACAAGTTCATAGCTGGCAAGTTTCACAAGCTCTACCTTTTTCTCACAGTTTCCTCAGTTCTTTCACCCAGCACTTCATGCTGTATGTCCCTCAATAGGGCTTTCTGTGGCAAAAAAATCACAGGAACAGCAATTGCTTTAGACATTTGGCAGAGAAGCAAAATGAAGTCTGCAGTATTTTCAAACCACACTTGTTCAGAGACCAACCTGTTTTATGAGAGCTGCAAAGAGTCACTTAATTGCCATTGAGAGGCAAAAGGAATTCCATTGTCAATTCTTTGTGCTTCTGCTTGCAATTTCAGTGTTTCATACTCCTACCTGCTCATTTTGACTACCTGATTTTTTTTTTCTTTTGCTGTCTTGCACAAGAAAGATCTACTGGTTAGAGACAGGCAAAAATCTCATTTGTCAGTTTCTCTTATTTTACTTGGGAGACTTCAAGGACAGTATATTGATGGAATCATGGGGTTATAGATTAATTACTTTTATAACCCATGTAAAACAACTGTTCATTGTGACACTCATAATAGATTTTATCAATTACAGCTCTGATAAAATATGATTGAAGATAGAGCAGATCTGTGCTGCCACAGATGAGTTCAAAGTCTTGTAAGAAAGTACAACAAAGACTTCTGTATACACACAGGGGTGACTCAGTAGCAAAACACATTGATCTTCAGAGCTTCAAGTATTGTGTCACAAAAGTTGCAGCCAGTAAATTTACCAGTTCTAATTTGTCCACAAATAACTTTTTAATGCAGGGTTAAGTATCATGTCTGCTTCTGCAGCTGGCACAAACTTCATGCTATGTACTTGGGGTGATTTGACAGAAATCTGCTTCTGTGCCTGATCCTAATTCTTCATGTGCTGGTGGATGATCTGGTAGTGCACAGACAGACAGAGATGACCGTGGAGCTGCAGTATAAATTAGTATCTGGAGAAGTGTGCTGCTCCTGTGACGCAGGAGGCAGAATGAGTTACGGGAAAGAGAAGCCACAGGAGTCTCTAGGCACCATTATCTCCAGCATGAAAAAGGAATGTTTTACCAGTGTCACGTTGATTAAGATGTTCTTGTGTTTTCCAGCATGTGGACATAGCAGCACTGTTGATCAAATATAATACATGTGTAAATGCAACAGATAAATGGGCATTCACACCTTTGCATGAAGCTGCACAAAAAGGAAGGACACAGCTCTGTGCTCTGCTGTTGGCTCATGGAGCAGATCCAACCATGAAGAACCAAGAGGGTCAGACACCACTAGACCTGGCAACAGTAAGTTCATGTTAGCCAGCCACAGGCATCTCTGGAGGATATACTCTGCATATTAAATTCATTTCTATGGCTCCATGGCATCAGCAGTCCTCAGCTTCCATTGTGGTGAGGTGGAGAGAGAAGGGCATCTCCTGAGTGCCTCCTTGTGGCTTGTTATCCGTGGGACCAGGCATTTTCCTTTGGCTGAAGTCTTAGCATGGCTTGTGATTTAAGGTTTGCTTCTCCTTGAGGATTTATTCCTGGGATCAATCTCCTCATTCCCAGAAATAAAACTCTCTGAACTGTCTCTGATGATGGTCAGTCTGTGTACTGTTAGTGATTATTTCTTTGAACCTAGGAGGAATACCAGATGGGCCTTTAGAGGAATAGGAACCTTTAGTGGATTATTATGTTCAGTGCATCCATATTACCTCAGTTCCTTTTTTAAAAATTAACTCCAAAACAACATTCCAAAGAATTCATTCTACCTCCAAAATTTGTAGGTGGCTATCAAACTTCTTCTAAAACTAGCATCTGTAAGCTTTCTTGTAAATGGTTTAAAAGCGTAATAAGGTTATATGAACATGTGTGCCCCAGCTTAATCTTGATAGAATAGACAATGCAACCAAATTGGATGCTGTGTCTGATATCAGTGCAAGTATTTTTTAGGATTATTGATATATTTATGGAGAGTTCAAGAAATATCCTCCAGAGTAATCTGAGCTCTAGAAAACTTGCTTTGTGATGAAGGATATGAAAATTATTGGATTTCTCTGGGGGAAAATAAGGATGTCTTAATCATGTTCTACAGGAACTTTTAAGGAGGAAATTCTTGAAGATGAGGGTGTTGCTTAATTTAGTCGACAAAACCTAAATCCAACTTTTAGCTAAGATCATACTTCTCCTGAGCTCCTGCCTTTTTTTTTTCCTATTCTAACCCAAGAAATGTGATTATAGCAAAGGCAGTGGTAGTCTTTTCACTGAAACCTTGTTCCAGTGCACCTTAAGTTGAGCCTGACAGAGAAATTAAGAAGTGGCATTTCCTGCCTAGGTTCTGAAGGATTTAAAATAAAATTGCTACATTGTTCTCCCTGCCTTTAGCACTTATAAAGTCATTGTGCCAGAAAAAAATTAAGATGTAGCTTCTTACCATACCTTTAGAAATGGGGAGAACCTGATTTACCTGTCTTGAGTGGTGAATCAAAATGTTCTTGCAACTGTGAAACCCCCTGTAACAGAAGCTGGCAGTTTTCTTTCTAATGGGGAGCAGAACAATCAAATAAAACAATTAATTATTTCCAGAGATAAATAACTTATGATCTCATGTTGGGTGTTCTTTCTCTTTTTCAGGCTGATGATATCCGAGCTCTGCTGATAGATGCGATGCCTCCAGAAGCTTTGCCTACGTGCTTCAAGCCTCAAGCTACTGTTGTTAGTGCCTCTGTGATCTCACCAGCATCTACACCATCCTGTCTCTCTGCTGCCAGCAGCATAGATAACCTCACGGGGCCGCTGGCAGAACTGGCTGTAGGAGGGGCATCAAATGCTGGAGATGGAGCAGCAGGAACTGACAGGAAGGAAGGAGAAGGTGCATTTGGTGCTGGACAAGTTTACATTGCCAGAAGTACAGTAGTTTAGTGTCAAAATAGGCCTTGGTTTATCTGAAAAGCATTTGTGACTAGCCAGAAAATACTGTGCAGTTTGAACTGTTATCTGTGTTTTAAAGTGTCTGATGCTTGTTAACTGTTCATCTGTGTTTGCTATCAGGCGTTAGGTCTGACTACAAATGCAGATCTGATTAGGTGTCCAGATGTTCACTGACTTTATAAAGAAAACCCAATGAGAATTATTTTGATGAAGGAGTTATGATTGTGATGGCAGGGGGATTTTGCCAAGGCTTTTTAAACCCTTTGATTAGTATCTGGAGTCCATGCTTTAGGTCAAAACTCAGGGGGTCACATAGCAAAAATATACCCACCCTTCTTTTCCTGCTCTTTGCAGTATGAGCCTGTATTTGTCACAGATAGTTTGTGCTTTTAATAGTTGATTCTGAAGAGGGAATGGTGATGAGCTTTGCAGACAATGGAAGTAGATGGTTTATTACAGACATAGACAAATTGATTGCAAAAAGAATCAGTCTGGAATTTTGAGAGAATCAATGGTATTGCTTGATTTTTTTTTTAAGGTGATTGATTTGGTTTTTATTACTTCAGATGTATAGGATATAAAGGCTTGTTTCTTCTCTAATAGTTTCTGGTCTTGACATGAACATTACCCAGTTCCTAAAAAGCCTGGGTCTTGAGCACCTTCGGGACATCTTTGAGACAGAGCAGGTAAGTCGCAAGCCTCATGTCTATTTCTGTGTTTAGGAGATAAACTAACATAACAAATTCGAGTGACATTTTCATTCTCTAATTGAAAAAGGGAAGGAAAAAAACTCACACTTCACATCTACAGAAAAACAAGTGTTTTCAAGTTTTCTTTGTTTTCTGCAAATGAATTTCTAGATACAATATGGTGAAGTTGCAAAACCTACAAAAAAGTCTTTTCTTTTTGGATTCAGGTGTCAAGTAACTTTCACTTACACATACACTGTGACTGCCATTTGGCTTATATTCTGAGAGTTATTTTGGACCTTGTGAACTTTGAACATGATGACTATAACCAAGTTAGGTTCAAATGTCACCTGCATTTGTCCTTCGGCAGTCTTGACAGCCAAACAAGCCTTTCACCACCTGTAGTGCTACATGTGATACTTTGGTTAAATCTAGGGAACCCTCCAGATTGACTATATGCTGGAATAAAAACCTAGCATGGGAGTAGTCACACTACAGAATGCAGAAGCTACATTTCCTGTTAGATTAGGACCATAGCATTAACTGGGTTTTGCTGGGCTAACTTTCAAATGTCATTGAGAAATAGGGGAACAAAACCTGCAGATTTATCACTAATTCACAGTATATGAAAAGAGTGCAACGAATGTAAGTTTCTCAAGCTTACATTACGTTTTACAACATAAGTACCTGTAATGTATTTGTAGATTCCTTTTATGTGCTGTTTCTTAAATTTAACATGTAAACAGATCTATTTAATTGCAACATGACTGAGATGGATGTACATGTGGAAGTAGTGCAAGAGACTGCATTTGATGATTACTTTTTCCTCTGGCCTCTGCTACTAATCTTTTATTGAGAAATCGGGAAACAAAGGTTTGAAATGTATTGTGGTGTTTACAGTTCCATCTGTTTCTATAAAATGTTCTAGGAGGTATCTCTTCAAAGATAAAACACTGTAGAACTTTTTCCCTTCTGATATATGAAGCATAAGTTCTTCTCTTTAATTTGGAACTGTTTCTATTCAGAAGGAAACCAACCTATATGCTTCTCAGGTTTTCTTAATATTTTTTCACAAATTCTTGTTGCTTAGCTGGTCTTGTTTTACTTTTGCTTCCTGAAGTCCCAACCTGTTAAGATCTTCTCCTGCTAATAAGATTTAACAATGGAAATCAGATTCAATCTATTCATCATTTTGAAATCATCTAGCTGTTCTTGTAAGTTTCTTTGTAGAAAAAACAAACTCCTCTTCTTTAAGCTTATTCTTTTAAGCTGGTTTTTCCAAGCGCCACCTTCATATGCACTTTTTCACCTTGGCTCATTATTAGTAAGCTTGTAGAATATTAATTTCTGCTTGTGTAGTGAAAACAATGAATCGTACAATGCTGTGAAATGCTGAATTCTTCAAAAGCATTCCCATATTTCTGCCAGCATTTCAATTCATCCCCCTTCTGCCAAAGTGAAAATGTTTGTGAGAACCTTCTGCAAGAACCAGCTCTTACTAATTGGCGTGAGGGAAGTAAAAGTTTTGCACAACTTCAGGCTATAGCAGCTGGGTATGATCCTGTGATAGGGAGAGGTTTGCCAGAAGGTGGCAGCAAGTAAAAGTGAAGCAAAACATTGTCTACCTTTATGCTCTTGGTTGCACCTTGAATACTTTCCATTTTCTGAAGTGATAGGTCTCCAGCCTTGAAAGTCAGGCCAGGTTTGACAAGTGATTTTCGTGATCTTTCACCTTTCCAGATAACCCTGGATGTGTTGGCTGACATGGGGCATGAGGAACTTAAAGAAATTGGGATCAATGCGTATGGACACCGCCACAAATTAATAAAGGGCGTAGAGAGACTTCTAGGAGGTCAGCAAGGTAAATATAACACTTTTACTGGCTAGTCTAAGTGTAGCACACAACAGGTTCCCATAAGTCACTTTCTCTAAATGTAGGATTTGTCAACAGGACTTGAAAGAATCTGAATGTTGGGAAAGTGTATTTGCTGCAGACATGGTGGCTGAGTGGGTTGTGATAGCTGAAGAATATATTAAGGAGACACTAGATCAAGTGATCACTTGCATTTTCATAGATTGGATACCCCTGAGGCAGCTTTGAAAGCTGCGCTCATTTCTCAGGACCCTGTTTCACCCAGAGAGGAGCTTTTGGATTGATTTGNGGTAGGTAGCAGCACCGGCCGCCTTCCTCTGACTCCACTAGCAAGAGAGAGAGAGCGAGGGAGCCGGCAGCTGCCCCCACCTTTCCTTTTCCGGTGTTCCCCCTCTCCCCACCCCCTTTGAGAGAAACTGTTACTAACTATCTGAGCTGGGGTGTAGCCCCAAATACTTAGCATAACAATGGGAAAAATTCCACAGAAAGAAAAGGGAAAGAATCAAACCCCAACACCTTCGTACCTACCCACAGGCCTGATAGGATAGGTCTGATAGGGTTTTAGCTGCCCCATGCTTCTGAGATGTTTCTATGGAAAGAGGAAGCAATAAAGGGCAATTATGTCCCACGTGTATTTTTCTTCTCTCTTTTAAAGCCTCTGCTGCTAGCAAAAGCCTTTTGAGGTTGTGCTTATGCCTTGTGTTTATTTTGCTTTTCCTGCTGTACTGGGGTTGTTTAAGAAGAGCAATGATGATTATGGGTACAAATAGAGCCGGTATTGGTTTTTCCTGTTGATTTTTGCTCCTTTTCATTCTTTCTCTTTGCAGGTACCAATCCCTATTTGACTTTCCACTGTGTGAGTCAGGGGACCATTCTCCTTGACCTTGCTCCTGACGATAAGGAGTATCAGTCCGTAGAAGAGGAGGTAATCCAAGTCCCTTTCTTAATGCTTCAGGGGCCATATATTTTTCTTTCCACTGATAAGCTGTCAGAGCTAAAGTGTGCAATACATGTTGAAAGTGCTTAAAATAGGCTTTGTTGTATGAATTACAAAGCTCTGACATGAAGTTTAGGGTTCTTCATTTGTCTTTTCATATAGAACAGTGATAGAAATTATTTTGCTATGTCCTGCCAATTTTTTTAATAAGTGGTCTCTGCTCACTTAGTGTTATCCCAGTTTTATTTTGTTGTTGTGTTTTGGATCTTGTCTTGGCTATTGTCTCATAGGGAGGTTTTGCACAGCTTTCTGTAGATAGGTGGACCTGTGAAAATTAAAAACTTTGTGTGAAACCAAGGCATCTAGTCCTTGCAATTCTCTAGGCATTTTCTGTGAACCGGCTTGTTTTCTGTTGTCTCAGTGGGTTAGTTAATCTGTAACCCAGATAAACAGCTCTTGGATGATTGAGAATTGACTGTAATTTTGCCTTCCACACACACACATGTTCTTTCATTTAAGTAAACTACAGGCACAAAATATTTTGAAAGAAAAAATCATTACAGAAAAGAGACTTCCTGAAGAGTCATTGGTGGAAATTCCATTTTACTGTGCATTTGCTATTTGTGTCATGTTCCTACATTATAGCACAGAAGTGTTTGTAGTCTTTTAAAAAGTCTAAATAATCAGGATTGCTGACAGCTTAGATGGGCATATTTTTTATTACTAACTTCATAAACTAGAGTTTGTGCGGATCTTTTATATAAACTTTTCTGAAAGGAAGGATCACTTGTCTGCCATAGTAAATTGGAATATTTATTTGAACTGTTACAAAATACTGTTGCTGTGGCTATAAATACTTCTCTAAAAGACACAATAAAACTATTTCTGGGGGAATTAGAAATGCTCTGCTAATGATATATGAGAATTTACAGTCCAGGTATTTCCCTAATACTAAGAAATGCAAAGTAAACTCATTAAAATCATGTTTTTATTACTATGAAGTGATTTTTTTTATAAATTAATTTTCAAGGATGTATTTTTTCTAATTTAAAGAAGGTCTTACAGTTGTGTATCATTTTGATAGCAAGTACCATTATTCTCCTTTTTCTTATGTGGATTTTTATTACAAAATTGGATTGCATCATCCAGTTTCCCTATTGTGGAACAGCATAATGTGTTGGGTGCTTGAGAAATAAGGGCATACCTCAGTTTAAAATTGAGTTTGTTTTGGAGTTTTTTGCACTTTTTAATTAATTTTCCATCAAGATTGTCTGTTGTTGCCAGTAATATACTGAGATATTGCAAGGATATTAGCTTTGCTAGTTATGTTTATGTACTGAACATTCGTCTTGGTTTTTTGTGTAGATGCAAAGTACCATCCGGGAGCATCGGGATGGTGGAAATGCTGGTGGGATCTTCAACAGATACAATGTCATCAGGGTAACTTTCAAAACTTCTCAGTTTTATGTGGTAAAGTATGTTAGTATTTACACCAGCAGGCAGAATCAGTTTAATGGTTTGTCCTTCATATTTATTGAAATTATGTTCAGGAACAGAGTTAACGCAAGTGCTAAAATGAATGCGTGCTCTGCACAGGGAATGAGGGAGAAGTGTCTACTTGGGCTCCTAAAGGAGTCTGAAGAACTGATGTTGAAGACAGAGGTGGTGAAGAACCTGATTGAATTTCAGAGGCCTATAACTTCTATGTTTGACCCTTGCAACACAGGTCTTTTTTTTTCTCAATGTAGTCTTTTCTTGCCGTTTTAAAGGAGATTTGGGCTGTGTGTGTGAAAGAAACTTCTTATTAGAATCACGATCATCCTATCTCCCAGTGCAACTTTCCAGCTTGACACCAAGCTTCTTGACTCGAAAAATGCATTTTCCAAGCCATGGTATTCCAGAAAATAGTGTTGTCTTTCTGAGGGAAAGTACACTTTCTGGTTTCTTTTTCTGGGGAGAAGGAAATAGAGGGAATCAGAACAGAACTTGGTTTCTCAGCTCCAGCAAACCTGTGCTGCCTGTCTCTTTGAGAAGTAAGCCTGTGCAAGGTCTTTGCAACTTGATCCAATAGATCATGTGTCCTGAAGTAAACTCTGCTTCCATCTACTCCCACCAATGGTGAAGTTCTCTACAGAAACCACAGTGGTATTAGAGCATGTGGCTGAAATTATATTGATAGATTAAACAGCACATCTCGTTATTTTTTATGAAAAGAACCAAAAGTTGATTCTTTTAATAAAGAATAAACCTAAACTAGACAGCAAGTTTCAAAGAGCTAGATGAGATCAGTCAACAGAGCTCAAAGCAGAGAAGGAAGGAGTTTCAGACAGTTTGTAGTTCTTTGTGGTATTGCAGACTCTGTGAGAAGAAGCCTGAAAGTTGTCCTTATACCTGAGAACTTAGGCTGCAGTTTCACTGTAGTTTTAATCATTTGTAGTTGTGTGTTACAGAGTTGTTTAAGAGACTTCAGCCTTGCTTGTGGAACAGCCATGGGGTTTCTTCACAGCATTCGTGTGTCTTGCTGTCAGTTTCCCTGTCAAATTAATGCAAACTCCATGAAACTATATTTCACTTCAGTTGCAATTCAAATACGTGTGAGAGATTGAAATGTTATGGTAACAGCATGGTTGGATCTATTGTTCTACTGCAGATTCAGAAGGTAGTGAACAAGAAGTTGCGGGAGAGATTCTGTCACAGACAGAAGGAGGTCTCAGAGGAGAATCATAATCATCACAATGAGCGCATGTTGTTTCACGGTAAGGAAGTAATGTCTCTTTGTATGTATGGGTATTTAACAAAAAAGCCCCAAACCTTGCAAGGACCCCCAGGCAATGGTATTGTTGCTGTGTCACTGTCCTATGCGAGTAATTGTGTTTCTACACTAGAAATGAAGGGGGTGCATTGGGGGTGTGAGGGTGGTGGAGTTACTCTGTGTGTTTACTGCAATCCAAAAAGCTACACTAGATAAGAAATACTTTTATTATGTTTCAGTTTTTAAGAAAGAGGAAGGCTTTTTGCTAAGCCGTATCTTAGTAATTTCCAGTAAAGCTGCTGGGATGATGTTACATTGCTGTGAGAAAGACATGGTGTCTTCTAAATGAGGGGAGCAATATAAGTGTTTTACCCTGGTGATTCAGCAGGCATCAGGGAAAGGAATCAAAACTAACCATGAGTTTCAGCAAGATTTCTCTAGAAATGCCTGCAAATGACAATTGCCTGAAGGTCCTTCTGCCCTAGATTCTTCTGTGATTCTGTATAGGAAATTGATTTTGGGTATGATTGTCCTGACACCTTTGCCCCAAGTTAACCAGTGCTGGCTCCTGGAGAGGATGTGCATTGACAGCATAAATTGCACTGAAATATGAGTGGGGATAAAGCCATTTAATGAGGTCTGTGAAATGAGTAAGAAATGAGTCACACATGGGATTTTGGTATATAATGATAAATCCCACACATCTCTTCATCCTGCTGGGTATCACCCCCTTCCAGCTGACTGAGCACACTTTCTCGTATTTAATGGTCTATTTGAGGCAGATAAACTCCTCTTGACATTGAGTCTTGTATTACTATACAACTTAACAGTATGTGTCTTTTTTGTGTCGCTGTTCTAGGGTCTCCATTTATTAATGCTATCATTCATAAAGGATTTGATGAAAGGCATGCATACATTGGAGGAATGTTTGGAGCTGGAATTTACTTTGCTGAGAACTCCTCAAAAAGCAACCAATATGTGTACGGAATAGGGGGAGGAACTGGCTGTCCCACACACAAAGACAGGTCATGTTACATCTGCCACAGGTAGGAGTCCAGCAGAGTTCTCCACACATAATTTTGGCTGTCCTGGTTTTTATGATCCTGGCTCAGGGTGACCTTTAGGCAAAGAATGGCCACTTGAGCTTGGTCATGGCAGGAAAAATGCAGTTTTCCATTTGTCAGGGCTGAACAAAAATGAATACAAATGCAGCAAGTCCCACAGGAAGGTCAAAAATTACATCTAAGCATGCAGTGCATATAAATTGAAGTGAGCTGTGGCTCAGTAAAGAGGCTTGAAACAGCAAGTTTGAAAATGAAGAGTCAGGAGAAAATAGCAATTAAACTCCAGGCACTCTCAGGACAAAACTGCAGTGCAAAGTGGTGGTCAGCAGTACAGTGTTGTATTGTGGATAAGTTAATTTTGGAGGTAGATAATTTTGGAACAGGACTTAATCACAGTTTTGTTTTGTCTGGAATAGATCAATGTGTTTCTCACACTTTGACACCTCTCCATTCCCTGCTGGTAGGAGCACAGAAGAGTTACAGCTTCTTTCAACAGCTTTATATAAAATGAACTAGAACAGGTTTCCATGTTAGGGCTAATCAAACTGTATGTTCCCTTCTGTGTGTCGTGAAAGATTTTTTGTTACAGGTTTTATACAGTCTTAGAAGTGGTTTCTAAAAGTGTTTCTCTAAAAAGCCTTGAGAAATGAATTGTAATGAAATTAAGTCAAAAGACTGAAATCATTCTGGAAGCATGCAACTCCTAGCAAGATATTTGAAAATTATACTCTCTTTTTTGTTTTAGACAAATGCTCTTCTGTAGAGTGACCCTTGGAAAATCCTTTCTTCAGTTCAGCACAATGAAAATGGCTCATGCCCCTCCTGGGCACCATTCTGTTATCGGCAGACCAAGCGTGAATGGACTTGCTTATGCAGAGTATGTTATCTACAGAGGAGAACAGGTAGGTGAGTTAGCAAGAACTGGCTTTATAGAAGGACAGAGCTTGGAGCTGGAGGTGGGGTGTGGCTGGTTTCCAGACCAAGTGTGCTGTGATAATGCTGCTGATGAGGTTGTTGGGATTTTTTTTTTCATTTAAATGGGGAAATAAACAGTGAACTGTTAATGCTACTCCTATCCACTGACCTGCTCTGATTTATACCATGCAGAATTGCCTAATTTCCCCTGTGCAGCACTGATGGAGCCTTTTAAGAATTGTAGCTTCTCTCAGTAAGCTGTCTCTCTCCCATTGCGTTTTACTGGCATTACTGCAGCATCAAGGTCGCATGCATTCCTGGGGCTCTAGTACATCTTGAGGATTCTGGGCTTTTTGCCTGTAGAATCCCAACAGTAACAGAGAGTACTACTCTTAAATGGTAGCTGGAGCAGCATGGGAGTCTTCAAAGGTTTATTTTTAGTCTGACTAACTCAGCTACACCTTGACTCTAGAAAAGTGTTTTGCTTACTATTCTGAGTGGCTCCCAGATAACCCCATGAAACTGAATGTATAACCACAAATTTGTGGGGCCTGATGACAAATGTCCCAGGTCCTGAGGGAGCTGGCTGATGCCAAGCCACTCTCTATCATACCCTGAGATTATCTTGGTTGGTTGGAGCATGCTGCTAATAATACCAAGATCGTGGGTTTGATCCCTTTATGGGCCATTCACTTAAGAGTTGGACTTGATGGTGTCCTTGCCGGTCCCTTCCAACTCAGAATATTCTGTGGTTCAGTGATATTTGGAAAGTCATGGCAGTCAGGCAAGGACCCCAGTGAATGGAAAAAGGGAGATATCACAGGCCACATTTTTAAAAGGGGAGAAAAACAGACACAAGGAAACTAGAGATAGGTGAGCCTAACCTCTGTGCCTGGGAAGATCATGGAACAGATCCTCCTTGAAGACACATGAGAGACAAAGAGGTGATTCAAGACAGCCAGCACAGTGTCAGTAAGCACAGATTGTGCCTGACCAGTCTGGTGACCTTCTATGATAGAGTGACAATGATAGTCCCACAAAGCCTTCTCTTTTCTGAACCAAACAAGCCCATCTTTCTCAGCATCCTCTTTATCCTGTGCTCTCTCCCTCTATCTTATTTGTCCTTTATTGGACTTGGCTCCAGCTTCTTGGCATCTTTCTTGTATTGGAGAACCTAAAGGTTGTGTGTGGTTTTTTAGATGTGGTCAAGTAAGTACTGAATAAACAGCACTCACTGCTACACCTGGTGATGTACCACAGAATGCTCACAGCCTTTATTGCTGCTGGGACACACTATTGATTCTGCCTTAGCTTGCTGTCACCCAAGGACTCTTATCACCTTTTAAACTGAGTGGCTTCTCATCCTGCCATGTTACAAAGAATTGATCTCAGGTGCCTTTGCCCTTGCTGGATTACATGAGATTTCTGTAGGCTCAGTCTCCTCTCATCTTCAAGGTTCCTCTGAATGGGGCCCTGCCCTCTATCAACTTTAGCTTTTTTTCTGGGACTGAACTGGCTACCAGCTGTCTCCAGGAAATACCGGACACAGGGACAGGTGACTGACTGGGTCATGTGCTTTGCGGGGGGCCAAGTATTTTACTGCCAGTAAAGGCATTTGCAGGTTACATCGCAAGTTATTGATCCTTTTGAGGTCAGACTTTATCACTCATCCGAGATTTTTCAGTAACTGACTGATTTGTAGGATTAGCAAACAAGGAGAGTAACTCTGAATTTCTGTTGCAAACCATTTCTGGCAGTGACTGTGTGGAAGAGGCATCTTTCTATTTGTGTATTAACCAAGGTGTTAAGTACATCCAGCAGTTCCACATAGTGCTGGCTAAATTTGAAATCCACTTTTTCTTGTGTGCTGTGAACATAGAGCTGATTCTTGTGCTGTCCTTTCTGGTCACTGTTTAGTGAAATGCAAAAACTGGAACTTGCTGAGTTACCCTTGCATAAACCAGGGGTTTTTTTCTTATTTTACTTTCAGGCATACCCAGAATATCTCATTACATACCAGATTGTGAAACCAGAAGCTCCCTCACAGATGGCAATAGCAGCAGAACAGAAGACCTAGTAGCTTCAGAGCAGTGGAGAAGGATGTGACTTCAACCTTGGACTGGAGGGATACGTGTTTCAGAAAATCAGTATCACATAAAATTCCTAACAACCTGGAAATAAGCTGTATGTCTTTTATAAAGTATTGCTGTCTTCATGAATATGATATGAGTAACTCTTGCATACTCTATTGCTACTGTTCCTCTTGAGGAAAGTTTACAAGGGACTGCCTTTTAATAATATATCTCAGGCTCCTAGTCTCTGCAGTTACCAAGTGTAAAATAATATTGTTTTGATCTAGACCTTGGGAACATTATTGTGCAAATGGAAATCTTTATTGGTGCCATCTCACATGTTAAAATTTCAGACACTACTTTTCTATTACTTTATTTGCAGATAAATTGCATTAAGCCCATCATTTTCTTTTCAGGACACACCATTCATTTCCTGTTTTCAAGAAATACTATTTATTCTCCTTTTGTATTCTGAAGTTGAGCCAGAACCTTCTTGAAGATACTTTGCACAAAGTCAAGTTGACTAAAATCGTTGACAATGCAATATAAATTTCATCTGAGAAGGGGCTAGGTCAAGTTCCTAATATAGGGGTTTTTTTGCATACCTCTGAGAAAATGATAACATGAGTGAGTGTAACTTTAGAGTGAAAACAAACGATGTCAGTTTGCTGCCTTGTCTATGTGAGTTTTCTGGGGGAAGCCCTGGGAAGTGTTTGCAAGGGTAAAACCAGCTCTTGTGCCTAGAAGAACTTCATGAAACAGGTCCATGCCCTCTGCCGGCATCTCTAAAATAACATTTTATAAGGCTCCTGTTACATGCAGCTTGTGAAATGTTCTCCAGTTACAGCAGGGTATGGTTTTACTGGGAGAAGCAGGTGAAAGGTCAGAAGATTTAATATAGGAGGGCATATCTGGTTCATATCCCTCTATGAGACCCAGTAAATAGGCTTTGGGCTGGTAGTATTGCAGGAATTTCCTGTCACATCTTTGTGTGTGACATCACAGTTGAAGAGCTTAAGGGATTTACAAAAGTAATAATTTTTTTAAATATCAATTTTACATCTTGATGAGAATGAAATTTTAAAGTATCTGTTGGCAAGTGGATTTGTTTGCAGGTATACCAGAGAACAAAGTTAGGATTTATTCACTTAATACCCTTCTTCCCAAATTCCCAGATTTATTTTGCTGGGTAGGAGAAATTTATTTTTAAGCATTGCATAGCACAGCATCAAACAGTTGCAAAAGTCCCCCTCATGGTGTATATGGTTTTAACAAAAGTAGAAACTGTTTCTTTCTTGTAGTGTTTTACAGTTTCAGAGAAGGTTGAAGATCAAGACCTGTTAATTTTTTTCCTAACAACCAATACCAGGAGATGTTTTTCAGTATTGATCATGTAACAACTGGAGGAAAAAAAAAATGTTCCTTTGGACACAACACATTGTACATTACCTTATCAACCAGCACTATTTAGTATCTGATGATCCAGTTCATGCATTCAGGTTCTATCCCCCTTAAAGCAAGAAAGCAACAGAACAGTGTCTCTTAGTTCATAAAAACATTCATGCTCCTCACAAGTGGGATTTTGCTCACATGTTTGTATAAAACAGACTTAATTCTGAATAGCATTTCACTTTCAGCATTAAGACACAACATTTTATTTTAACATTAAGGCATTAATGTTGAAGCAAGTCATCCTCTCAAGAAATATCACCCACTGTAAAATCAGTCATTTGATGCAGTATGGCTACCTGAACATCATTTGTAATATCTCTAAAGAAAACCTTAGAAATAGCAATACTCCAACAGAAGTTGAACTCTGAGTTTAACTTTTCTTGAGCTGACAGTTCTCACTTCATTTTGTGACCTTGATTGAATATGTAGCTTTGAAGTCCCAGCCAGGCTCTAGCCTAGTTGTCCTTTTAAACAAGTTTCATTGATAAAATTGGATGCTTGTATTATGGCTACTTGTTTCATAGTGTTAGGATTGCAAAGATCACCACTAGGCTTTGAAGCTTTGTATTCACCATTTAAGTTTGAGGTTTGTTTTTCATTTAGTTAATAATGGAGTGAGGGGATGTGCCTATCTGCACTAGGGTTTCAGATAGCGACTAGAGCGAGTGCTGCTCTCCATCCCCAGTTAGACATAGTTTTAAATGGTGAAACAGCTGTGCTACTAAGGTGAGCAAAATGGTTAATGTGGGCATGGAAGTTAAAAGGTTTACATCTTTCAAAAAAAACCAAAACAAATCTAATAAGAAAAAACCTCAGAGTCCACACCGGATGCTGTTCTTGCTTGTTATTTCCTACGTGCTGGTTGAACTAATGGCTAGTCTGGATTCCTTTTGCAGCCTGAAACTTCTAGAGGATAAAATAGCCTGGAGAAGACTGAGGGGAGATCTCACTGGGGTCTTCAACATCCTCATGAGAGGAAGTGAAGGGGCAGGTGCCAATATCTTCACTCCTGTGACCAGTAACAGGACTGGAGGAAACAACATGAAGCTGAGTCAGGGAAGATTTAGGTGGATATTTAGGTGAAAGGATTTTCACCCAGAGGGTGGTTGGGCACAGAAACAGGCTCCCTAAGGAAGTGGTCACAGCACCAAGCATGACAAGAGTCCAAGAAGCCTTTGGACAACATTCTCAGGCACCTGGTGTGACTCTTGGAGCTGTCTTGTGAAGAGCTAGGAGTTGGACTCAATGATCCTGATGGATCCCATCCAACTCAGCATATTCTGTGATTCTACTTTCCAGTATCTTTGAACTGCCAGTGTTAATGTTTCTGATGTTCTGTGCAGAGTAAAGGTGCTGTGTGAAGAAATAATTTTGCAGTGGTTTTTGTCTTGTAATGGCATGATCTCATATCCGTTTGTGGTCAGACACAGAGGAATATCCAGGCCTGATGATGCATCTATGTGTTGTAGACACCTGTGCAGGAGTAATACATGTTGTCATAGCTCCTCTTACAGTTCAAAACAAAGTGAGAATCTGCCCATCAATACCAAAGTTACCTGTTAAAAACCTGGTCATGGTGGTAGAGCCACATTTGGCAGGCTGTTAATGGTACAGACACTGCTGCGTTAGTTGGGGGAGTTAACTACGATGGGACCTTAAAAATGCTATGACCCCATAACCAAGCAGTTGCTGCCTCCTGAAAAATGAAGTTTTTGACCTCCTGAGGAGAGCAGTCCCCTGATACTGGGATGCTCATTTTGCAGCATTGCATCACCAGTGGAGGCACATTAAGAGCTGAGGACATAAGAACACTGGGCTAGGCCCTCATAGGCTTGGAAGACCAGGCACAGAACTTGGTGTCTGCTGGCGCAAGGGACAATGTGTCTCTCAGGCCTGTTGATTTTTGTCAGTGTCTCTTTGAGACAGCATTTTTAAACTTCTATGTAGTTTTGCAACAGGACCTTAGTAGACAAAACAGAAACTCACCATCTAACAAAGAAGAGAGGGTTCTGCTCTCCATTGCTGAAACTGTTTCCATGAGACTGATGACTTAGATACGTGGTGCAGAGTGATGCTGCAATCTTATTGCTGTCAACAAAACTTTCATTAGGATTAAAAGCAGACAGTGCAGTACCTAATAAGGTATATTTTATTTTCTCATTTTTATCTACCAGTTGTGTTTGATCCCAGAGACTGTTACAAACCTCTATACTAATTCCACCATGTTGCAGTAACTACTGGTTTTCTAACCTCTGTTTCGGGTGTTTCCGTGTGATACAATCGATTATGAAGCAAGAATTTATTTTGCCTGCAAACTTAAACTTTGCTTGTTTTTTATGGGAGTATCCCAAAAGAAAATTTTACACTGAAGCAAAGAGAAAACCCTGAAAAAAGTTCTGCACTGTTGGCTTTGATGGGGAGCAGACACAGAAAAGGAATATGGTATATGGGAGAAAGTGGCTCCTATAGAAGGGCACTTTCTTCTCTGTGGAAACCAGCTGCTCCTACTGTTAGTTGTAGGTTAGAGGAGGTGTCTGCTCACTGTTAATGTGTGAGGTGCTGAGGGATGCTGTCCCACTGCATGGCCTGTGAGAGCTACTTGAGTTGGTGGCAAATCTAAAAAAAGCCTCTTGCATCCCTGCAATGACATCAGTTTCTGCACAGTTCACTCACTGCCTGCAATTTCTATATGGGACTGTTAACAGAAATTGCCCTGAACAGGATTTTTCAAGATGGGTAAAAGGAAAGGTCCAGCCACAAAACAGATTAGTTTGAACATTGCTAATCATTCTCAGAAGCTGAATGAATGTCAGGAAATGTGTGAATTTATCTTTAGTGGGATTTCTCTGTTTCCATTCTGCTTTGCCACAGAAAATCTAGCTCAGAAATCTAAAAGGATGTGCATCTGATGCGTGCTTCAGTTACATTAAGCTGAGTATTTGTGCAGCATTGTAAGCTAGGCTGCAGCCTGGATAGGGAAGACCTGGGAAAGCACATATTCAGTTCATGCCTCATGTAGTAAGTGGCTTGTGAACCTCCACAGACTTGAATCCATTGGTGATCAGAGGTGGTGGCTTGGCACAGTCCAGAGCATGTTCCCCTGGTCTTTCTGAGAGTGGCAGGACAAATGTATAGAGAGGGAGTGGCAGTGTTCCCACCTCTCTGAACACAGAGTAGGTGTGAAACCCAGGGGATTAAGGAACACTGTAGGTGTACTAAAATCCCTGAAGGTGAATGAGCCTGATGCATTTCCATTACACTGATACATATGCCTGTCAAGTCACATTATCTGACTGGTTTTGCAGTATTAGTCTTGCTGAACCTGTTGGTGGGAAGTTTTAGTGCTGGTCCCATTAATTATTAGATTATTAGAATCTCTGTTATTACAAGATGAATTTGACACTTTCTGAACATCTGCAGAACTTGCTTCAGCTTTGGAAATTGGAATGAGGATGTTTTGTGCTGCAGTCCCATGAGCTTGTGCTTTGTCATTCCTGTTTGCTTTCTCTGGCAACCCAGATGGCAATGTAGCTGGGGGTTGAATTTCTAGACCTTTTTTTGTGTAACTTGTTTTCATAACTAGCCCTGTATGTGTCCTCTCTTGGTTGCCAATTACCTGGAGCTGGGATATCATTTATTTATTTCTTCTTTTACCTTCTCTCTCAAAGTTGAAGATGATGGGCAGTTTCTCAGCCTACCTACATGGTGGACTTTAGGTAACACCTCTGTAACAACTGAGTTTGATCTATAAATATGCTTGGCTAAATGTCTAATCTGCAATACTTGTAATAGTTTAAAAGTCAATAAATACATTTTTAACAGTTGCGCTGTGAAAATGGAATGTGTGGACAATCTGGTGTTCTGTCTTGGTCTTAGGATAAATTTGCTTCAGCCAAACTGTTGAAAACAGTTTTATTTTTATTTTCTCCAAACAATGTTTTCCCCCCTCCCTCAAGCAATAAATAAAAACAGATTTCTAGGAAAAAAAAAAAAAACAAAAAAAACAACAAAACCATACACATGTACATCAGCCACACAGGCATCTTGTGTGTTGGACTGGAATGGAGGGAAGGACAGAGGTAGGGTGAGAAATAAGGCTCCAGGTGGGTTGAAGATGAGGCATTTTCAAGGTTTGGACCAAAAGCTGCAGAAATGTTGCACAGGTGAACAAGACTCAGCACAGGAACAGGGCTGGTCATGAGGTGGAAAAGCTTGAAAATACTGGATGAGTGACACCTCTGGGCCAGCCTGTCCTCCACCCTACAGCTTCTCTTTTCAATTATAGCCCACCCATGTCCCATTCTGCTTCTTTTGGAACAAGAGCAGCAGGCCACCATTGGAGAGGAAACTGAACAGAGTAATCAAAAGCAGCCCAGACTGCTGCCCCAACCCCTTCTTTCTCATCTTAAAGCCACAGGAGATTGGACCTAAGTTTTGTAAAAACCAGTGATCCACTGAGGCAAGTAAAGAGGCATTTCAGACTACATTCCAAGCCACTTCCCAACCATAGAGATTGTTCTCCCCCACTGGAATAGGCTGAGCTGGTGACTTGGCTGGTGCCTGCCAGCTCCTGCCTCAAATTCCCCAGCCACTGGCAGGGCTGAGGTTGAATGCAGGCAGCCCTGTGGCATGACTCCTGCTTGGCCCAAGGCCCTGCCTGCAGCTCTGCTGAAGTGTACCTGGCTCAGGTAAGCAGCACCCACCACACATACACAGGCCTCTCTGCAAGGGGGAAGGCTGCTGCACAATAAAAACAGGGTATGCTTCCTTGTCAACCTAGATGAGCTAGAGGCAGAAATAGGGGGAGAAGGGGAGGTATAAAAAAAACAAGACAGTAAAGTAGGGATGGAAACACATGAAGACCAGGCACTTGAGGAAACCCAGTATACTATTTTTTCCTCCCCCAAAGAGCCTGGACAATGTCAAGGTTTGTGGCTTTTACAACTTCTTGCTTTCAAAACATAACAATAAAAAGCAAACAAACCAAGATGAGGTAAGAAATTTCTCTATGAAAAAGATGTTGAGTCCATGGTGAATGGCAGTGTCCGGCAGTATTGCTTAACATCACAAGGCTCCACATGCCCCCTGCATGCCTGGCACTACCTGCCTGGCTAGCCTCGGCCCTGAGCTAACAGCTGGGTGACGTGGTGATGGGGCTGTGCAGATAGGGGAGGTTGCTGGGGGTGGCGTGGACACCGACAGACACTGGGAAGCTGAAGACAAACTGCGAGGTGGGGGTGGAGGTGGCCTTGCCCCGCTCCCGCAGTGTCCCCGAGGGGCTGACAGCCTCCACTGCGTATGTAGTGGCCAACACCTGTGACTCGAACTGCAGTAGCTGCCCCATGAAGCTGAAGTTGGGAGAGATGATGCTCCGGCGCTGCTTGACAAACTCAAAGGCCTCCTCTAGCTTGACACGCTTCTTCATCATCAGGTATGCCAAGCAGATGGTGGCTGAGCGGGAGATGCCAGCCTGGCAGTGCACCAGGACCCGGCCACAGCACTCCTTCACTGAGTCTGGAGGGCACAGAGGTGAGACATGAGACCCATACCCTGCCACCATGGCCCAACCTCTCAGCAAGCCTGCAGATGGTGGCTGACCTCCCTCCTACTAGTGCCACCAATGGACACAACATCTCTGCATGGGCACTCACCAATGTACTCAATTGCCTCCATGAACCAGGAGCTGATGTCAGCTTTGTGGTTATCCTCCACAGGGATACATTTGTACTGGTAGTGCCCCTCAAAGTGGTTGGGGCAGTCTGAGGAGACGTTCAGCAGGGCTGTGATGCCCAGTGCATCAAGCATGTCCCGCCGGCCCGCATGGTAGGCGCTGCCAAGATAGAGGAAGGGAAGGATTTCCACAGGCCCGCCCTGTTACAGAGGAAAAACAACAGATACGGGGTTGACCAGGGGACACTGGCAGGCAGGACAGGACACACATCCAGATGGCTTGGAAACATCAAGCTGTGCAGAAACTTGGCACCTGACAGAGGGCCCTCAGAAGAGGGAGCAGAGGCTGCCTTCCCAAGGTGCTGAACCTATTTCAGCCCTTCCTCTCCCTCTCTTTGTCCTGTTCAGAAACAGGCAGGTGAGGTAGCAGGATTTGGGCTTGTCCACTCTTTGGGGCACACAAACACCCTGGGATTACAAGGACCACCACACTTTCCCATGAGAGGAAAGGAAGCAGGCTCTGCAAGCCCCAGCAGAGGGAGAGCAGAGAGACTCCTGTTGGAGTAGGTTGCAGTGCTGGAAGGGCAGTCAAAATAGCTAAGCGCTGAGCTTTTAGACATACCTGATCATGAAAGGGGGTCCCACAGGAACTGCAGCCCAAATCCAGAGGCTCAGCGCTGGTGGGGGGTGACACATTGTTCAGGGACTTGGTTTTTGCACAGAATTCAGGGTACTCTGAGGAGAAGCGCTCATAGCCCCCTGCAAGAAGAGATGCATGCACTAAGTGTTATCCCAGACTGCATTCACAGGACTGCAGAACAGCACAGCTGGAGATGCCCTTGGCCACTAGATGATGCTACAGCGATGGAGAGTGGCCTCCTGCCCCAGGAAAAGCAGTCAGGCTCTCGGCAGCAAGGGGGGAATCCCTGAGGCCCTACCATTCCCTTGGAACTAGAGCACCAAGAGCAATGATCTTGGCCATCCAAACTCTCTGGTCCAGGGTTCGGTCCCTTGTATACTGCTGGCCAAAACCAGCCAGCCTGAGGCCAACGTTGCTCTCTGAGACAATGAAGAGAGGATTTATCTCCAGCATATTCAGACTTAAATGAGAAAAACTGCTTCAAGGCCAAAGGCTGTTCAGTTCTCATCTTCCCTTGACACATTTTGTCACAAAAGACAGGCAGGTCTCCCAATCCCAGACATTGACCCTCCAGCTCAGAGCTCCCAAAACAACAGATCAGGAAAGCCCTGGCTCTGGCCAGGTATAGCCAAGCTGACCCACAGCTGAGTTGCCCTCAGGGAGAGGTGTCTGCTGCCTCCCAAGGACACAGGTACAAGCTGACATGCAAGGAACATGGAGCAGCTGGTTCCCCTGACCTGCTGCCAAGGGGATAAGCACAGGTGAAGTCAGGGCTTCATCATGGCAGGCGAAACAGGAGTAAACCCCACTGAGTTCCCAGGACAGGGAAACTGCAGTGCTGGCTTGCCAATGAACAATTCTGGTGAGACTTTTTTTCTCTCATTGAAATTAAATCAACAACCCTGACATCCTTGTAGGGTCTGACTTTGAGCCTCAAAATCAGTGAAAATCACATATTTTACTATGACCACAGTACTCCAGCTAGATCAAGCTCTGACTCCCAAGATGGTCCCTGAAGACTCAAACCAACTGCAGGACCTTTGCCTGCAGATTTTGGCTTACCAGACCATACAGCAGGACACATTTTTCTTGTCCAGCCTTAGCTCTGAGAGTGCCCTGAAAAAGGCTGGATATTCAAAACAATGGATGCAAGTGTCTCAAGCAGCCCAGGAATCCCTTGGCAGCTAGAGGCAGATACTCCCAGCATCCTGATGTCCTTTGTGGTTTTCTCCCCCTAAAAAAGGAAGGGCTTTAGTACCTTAAAGTAGTGCAGATGCATCACTGCATTTGCATTTGTCCCTCCCACACAGCCAGGACAGTTTGCAGAGGCTTCATTTCTCTGGCCTGACATCCCTTTACTGCTCCGATTTGAAAGGGCATCCAAAACCAAGAGCCCTTGTTAGACAACTTCCAGGGATCTGATCCTAAAATCCCTGGATCTACATTGCACTACATTGCACTCCAGTGGTCATCACACCATGAGAGGGAATAGCTACCCAGGGTGATGGGCAGAAACATCCTGGAAAGAAAAAGAGGCTTTTTTCAAATTTTTCTCTTCAATGAATCTCATCAAATTCATTGATCCAGCAGCTCCTGGCTGCACATGCCAGACCTGCCTGGTGCAGGAGCCAGGCAGAGCAGGTGCCCATAGCAAACCAACATCCCACCAGGCTGTTTCACAGGGAAACCTGGCAGCAGCCTGCCCTGCACAAAACAGATGTGTGATCTTCATCGTGACCTGCACCCAACAAATGTGCACCTGGCCATGCACAGCTCTGGGTTAGTGTAGCTCTCATGGAATCAGACCAAGATCATTTTAGTAGCTCTGTGGTACACAAGCAAGAAGACTGTGGTGCTGAGACTGAGTCTCTTGGAACTCATTCCTTAAAAGGGCTCCCATTCCAACCAACCTCCCACAAGAACCACAGAGGCACCAGAAGCTCTCAGCTGACAAAGGCCACCCTTGAAGCAGAACAGCATTTCCTGCCACATGCGTGGCTCCAGCACCAAGCTGGATCATGGTGAAGAAGCCTGCTCCTGGGTGAGCCCTTGCTGTGCAGCCACTCCCGCAACACCACATCCTATTGCATCCTCGGAACAGCTCCTGCTGCTTTTACTTTATCTAGTACAACTGAAGTGCTAGTTTCTCCATCTATCAAGCCCCTTAATGGATTTGCTACTCTGCATACACGTCTTCAACCCTCCTGGAAGCAAGGCAAGGAATAAACTGACTCTCAGGCTATAAACAAAAAAGCCCCACAGAGCTCATCCAGGAACCCCCAGCTGAGCATCCCCAACCCCTACACCATCTCAAGGCAATTCTCAGAACCAGCAGCTCCAAATGTGCACAGCTTCTCATTTAATACACGGCAGAGGGGGGAAACCCTGATCCCTGCTGCAGTCGCGAAAGGAGCACAGAGGTATCCAAGGGTTTTCTGCCCGCTGCAAAGGGACATCGCCGTGACAGCAGGTATTTGACCCTACACAAATACCTTTTCTGCACCGTGGGGCTGTGTATGAACTCAAGCAAAACGTGGGGGGATTTCCCCACACATGCTCACTTCCCTCAGGTCCCAGGCAGGGCCACGGGGCCCGCTCGATGCCCCTGAGCCGGCTCAGACCGCCCGGGCACCCACGCAGGGGGCTGATGGCCACGCTGCCACCGTCTCGAGACCCCAGATCCATGGCAGCGCAGCCCTGGTGCGTGCAGCTCCCAGCTTCTGGCAGGACAACCGGAGGCGGAAGAAGGGAGCGCCTTGCCCGGAGCGCGGCGAGGCCGGACCCCCATTCCCAGGCGGGGGCAGCTGTCCGCGGCCAGTTCCCCCTCGTCATTCCCGGTGTCCTCGCCGCCCCCTCCCCCCCGGTGGTACCTGCCAGGAGACGGATGTCGGCGCGCGCCGTGTCGCGACGGAGCGCGCGCACCACGAGCGCCACGGTGCTGTCCTCGCGCAGGGCCTCCGCGCGCGGGCTGCGCTCGTCGTATACCACGACGGCGGCGTAGAGCCCGGCCCGCAGCCGCGCTCGCACCTCGCCCTCGGCCGGCAGGATCTGCTCCAGGCTCACGGCGCCCTTGGCCCGCCGTCGCACGATCGTGTTGCAGCGCACGTTGAGCGCCCCGCGGATGTGCCCAGCGCTGTGCGCCAGGAAGGGGCGGCAATCCAGCACCAGGCACCGCGGGGCACCACCGGCCCCAGCCTCATCGCGGCCCNACCGCTTCCATTCACAAAAAAAGAAAATTCGTCTGCGCTGCCGGCCGGCCGCGGGTTGTGAATGGGGGAGAACAGCAGGCCTCACCGCGCCTTTGTCGCCACGAGGCAGCGCCGTGTCACCCCTGCCAGGACCCCTCCGGGTCGCACACGCTGCGAGGCACACGCGCGTGCACACACGAGTGTGCGCGTGCCGCTGAGCACGCGCGCACGTGTACATGCTGCGGGGCACGCGC
>VXBI01007744.1:91621-102249 GCA_013397375.1 Toxostoma redivivum | reverse complement strand
CACACAAACACACACACACAAACACACACACAGACACACACACAGACAAACACACACACAAACACACGCACACAAACACACACACACAAACACACACACAGACACACACACAGACAAACACACACACAAACACACGCACACAAACACACACGCACACACAAACACACACACGCACACACACACACAGACACACACACACACGCACACACACTCAGACAAACACACACACACACGCACACACACTCAGGCACATGCACACAGGTCGGGCAGACGCTGCGCACATCCTTCTTCCTTTGTCCCCTTGCTACTGTTTTGCTTGGACTGCTTGCCGCGGCGGGATGCACTAAGCAGGGCCGGCCCACTGTCAGCTCTGCAGGGTTCCTCCAGGTCCTTCTGTCTGCATGTCTTTCGCGGCCACGCTTCGCCTGTCAGAAAATGGCATCTCATTAGCTGCAGAGTCCTAAAAACACTACATCACCCTGCGACTCTGTGGAGGGGGCTCTTCGATTTAATTCCGGACATAGAGGAACTTTATTTTCGGCTAAAAGCCTAAGGAGTAAATGCACAGCCCTGAGGTATCCCAGGAGGGTCTCTTCATAATCACCACCCAAACACCAAGCAATCATTTCACCCTAAAGTCCCCTTTTAGACTGCTTTCAAACAAAAGCAGTGTCGTAAACCACAATGCCAGCAACGGTGCTCAGAGCATTTCCTGCAAATACATGCCAACCAGTCCCAGGTGAGTCTGCTTCAGAGACCTGAAAGTGTTCAGCTATACCGATGTGGACCTGGATGTGGTAGGTGTAAGGTTAAGGGCCCAATGGTCATTCAAGCCCATCTGCTTCGTCACTGCTTTTCACAGAGGGCAGCACTTGGAGAGGCAGCTTGACTTCCCTCTTGCCCAGGCATGCCCAGGCAAAACAGAGCAACATCTTGCTGTGTGTGCCTACCTGGGAGGAATCCAGCCTAACACGCAAGTTCAAGACCTACAGCTGGTGACACTCCTGCATCCCGCTGCTGCCTCTCCTTTACACTCTGCTCTCTGACTGCTTTTGGATTCTCCCCTCTGCCTGAGTCAGCCCAATCTTTGCACCTGTGGCTTTTGTGTGCTGTGCCAACCCTTCACCAGCCAAGTCAAATCAGATGAGCTGTGGGAGAAACACAGCTGCCATTTGTATAATACACCCCACTCCAGGAATGCATTAGAGCCTGTTGCCTAATACAACAGGGGTGGAAGGCCATTCCAACCTGCATCAAACACAAGAATAGAAGAACCCTATTTCTGCTGAAGTAAAACAGACTCTGGGTGGCCAGTGACATACCAGAGACATTCTTTCTTCATTTAGAGAAAGCTGTCAGACAAAAAACTCAAACAGAGAATTTGATTACAAACTAATGGAAAATTATGGTCTCATACCAACAATACTTGAATTCAAACTGGATCATCAAATGTCTTAAATAGTTTTGTGCAAGGCCTGATGCCAAAATATGTTTTCTTTGCTCCTCTTGGGCAGATGTTGGCCACCATCACAGGATGAGCTAACCTGGTGTCTCCAATGCCTTCTGCACTATTCAGCCCAGCTTTCACACTAAAATCAGATAACCAAGGGCACAAAGTGTATGTCTTTGGAGGCAGGCCTATCATCCTAATTTTTCCCTCTCTTGTCAAGCATGTGACTGGGACAAACTGATCTGAAGGGAGAGGGGAGATGATATTGTCATGGGTGCAAGAAGGGGCATTTGGGCTGATGCATCTGGATGTTTGCAAGAGCACTGATGGAGGACATTATTTCAGGGTGGAGTGTGGAAGGACGTGTGTGCATGTGCATACGGTAGAGATTTTCAAGTATTTCCATGTGCCTGAACCCTTTCCTCACTCTTATCCCTGTTGCCTATCTAGATGTGGCAGGTTCTTGGCTCTTTCTTCCTGGAAAATAAACTGCACCCATCCAGGCTGCTGGGAATACCACTGTGCACCCACACTGGACATTGTCACCGCTGTGCTCCTGGTTGGTCACATCTGGAGCTGGTGCTATGCTGGGGCTGGTGGCTCACAGACAGTGGAAAAATTGAACCCAAAGGCAGGAGTGCCCAAAATGAACCAAGTCAAGGGCACCCAGCCAGGATACACCACTGGAGGAGAAGATGGATCTCCTTCACTTTTGTTTAGCTCAAGAAGAGATCTAATTCACTTTATTTATGGAGGTATTAAAATGGGAGCCACCAAAAATGCTTGCAAGATAGAAGCTACAAGTCAAAAAAAGCAGCACAGTTACATGGAGTGGAGGGGCAGGGCATATGGAAGGCACTGGGGAAAGGGGGTGGGGATTGGAGAAGACCACATGGCTCCATGTCCTGACCTTGTAAACTCAGAGGAGTGTGAAAGCTAATATTTCTGTCAAACAGCATCTGTATGGTGCAAACTGAAATATATCCTGCTGGGAAACAACCAACCAAAAGAAAAGAGAGAGAGAGAGAGCAAGAGACATTAATTTCCTTTGCAGCAGGGTCAAGGAATCATCTTTTATAGGGCCCTGGCCAGAAAAGACAATTGTTGAAAGAGGCTGAAGGGAAATGAATTGTCAAAGGAGGCACATATTTGGATGATTAAATGCCAATATCTACCTCGAATTAAGAAAAAGGAATTTACACCTCATCTCACTGTCAGTGAAAACCAAATTAGAGTCAGACTGTAAATTCACCAGCCAATAGATATCAATTTGTTTGGCTACCTAAAGGCTTTTTCTGCCCAGAGAAATGCTGAAACATTTCCCCTGGGTGGGCAATAACTGCTGTAGGCAGCTCTAAGTCGCTGAGCTCCACGAGCCGTCTGGGCTCCTCCAGGCTTTCCTGGGTCTGCTCCCCTGGCTCCTGGCCTCAATGTGCACTTGTGGAGTCCTGGTGTGCTGCAGGTCTCAGCTACCTGACAGATGTGCATGCCTCTGTACCACTGGGCAGAAACACTGGCCAGGACTTTGTTATGCTGGAGTTTTCCCAAGAACTTCACTCCTTCCATCCTCCTGGTCAGCAAGTGCACCTGTGGATGGACAAAGCACAGAGGTACATCCTCACTACTCTTGGCACATGGCAGAAGTTACAGCATAAAGATGCTGCCACCTTTCCTTTGCCACTCCCAGCAGTTGGCCAAAGGGTTGAGTGGTTTGCCCTCACATGTGCGGGAAGCCTTTGGCAGAAATGAAAGGCAGAATCAAGGTCTTAGCAACTTGCAAGTCTGCACTTACTGACAAAACCCATCCCTTCTGGAGTGCCACAGGGGCCCCTTCTGTCCTCTTGCAGCACCTTACAGTTCTCCTTTCATGCAATCTTCCTTCCAACAGCTTTCCAGGCTGGGGAATGCACCCTCCTGTTCACAAAGAGAAGTGCAGCAGTGAAAGAGTTAAAAGATTCATGCTAATAAATTCAGGCTGTCTTTTCCTCTCAGGCATATTTACATATTAATGGAGGGGAATTGTAATGAACCTAATCTAGGGAGGCTAAAGGGGAAGCTATGCAAGGTTGCCTGAGAAGGTGGAGGAGGGGAAAATGTTCATTTTCAGTGTTTTCCAACCCCTCAGCTGAAAAAGCATGTGACCAGCCTAGGCTCCAGGGCAGTGCCTTGCCTAGCATGGGACACCCCAGGAGTGAATGCAGAACCAGAGGTAGCTATTCGAACCCACCTGCATCCCTCCTGCACTGGCTTCTCATAGATAAGCTTTCACACTGTTCCAGATGTTATTTTAAGACCAGGGTCACAACAGCATATTTCAGCAAGCATGTCCCAAATCATCACCCATCCTCCAAGGCATCCAGAGAAAATGCAGCTCTTTGTGAGCAGTCACAAGAGCAGCTCATCCACAACTAGTTTACAGCAAACAATCTCTCAGGGCTTTTCAACAACACTGTGTGTGCTTGGAGCAAGAGGCAAGGGAGCCAAGGAAGAGGATTTGTCCCAGGCTGGGCTGAAGTGCTTCCCTATCATTCCTGCTCCTTTACACCAGGATGCTTGAACCCTGCCACAATCATTGTTGCCTCAAGCCCCAAAGCTCTTTGCATGCCAGCCCAAAAGCCTTTGACAGCACATGAAAAATGCCAGGAGCTTTGCCAGGTCTGCTTTCTCTGCTCGTTGCTGAGGCCTGTATGTAATCCACACTCCAGCAAACTGCCCTACAGATTTTATCTCAAGAAGAACAAATAATCTGTTGCTTTTGCTCTCCAATATCAGATAGAGATATAAATCACTGGATAGGAGAGTAATTACTGTGCTTCTGATCTGATTTAGATTGGAAGATGGAAAAAGCAGCCTTTATTCCGGAAAGCAAAGGAGCATTTCTTAGGAACGATGGGTGCTCCATGTACCTTAATAGCTACAAATGGTTTATACCCATGCAAATGAGATGAGGGCAGGAGGCACTCAAATTAGCAGGATACAAAGTGACCTGCAGATTTTCTGCTGCAGATTTGGTTTCACCCCTCCCCACCCCCCTGCTTTTTGCCACTGCCTCATCTCGGCTTGTAAAAGTCAGCACAGCTCCAGTTAATTTGGGTAAGAAATGTGAGGTCTGATCCAGCATGGTCAGTGAATGTGAGCAGGATTTTAAGATCAATGGTTTCTACTAGGGGAGAGTTGTTCTGCAACAGGCCTAAATGCTGCCTGCAGAAACAGGGAGCCTTCCAAAATCCCAGGCTGTTTCTTTTTGCCCTCCCTGGTTTAGGCAGGAGGTGTGAGGGGACACCAACTGCAGAGTTTGGAGGTTTGCTGCTGGTTTGCTGCATCCTGAGGACTGGATGGTAGGTAAGAGCACGCAGAACTGATGCACCCATCACTCCTACTCTGAAGGACTTAGGAGCCCAGAATTCCCACAGATGTGGCAGACTTGCTCCTCAATATCACCTCTCAATAGCACCAGCACCCAGAGACCAGTCCTGATTCAGGTCTTGGCAGGTGCAAAGCCAGCCTGGCTGTCCCCTGGGCCCAGCATCTTCCAGTACATGATTCAGAGTGGGTGGTGGTTGGTTGGATGCAGGGTAATTGCTGAATGTTTCTGCAGCCTTGGTGCACCAAGGTAGCCCACACTGGGAAGCTTCTTCCTGTCTTAACAATCTGCATTGACTATGCTTAACATTTTGTCATGTTTTTATACAAACGTGGTACCATGCCTGCTGTCAGATCCCATCAGCATCCTCTGCCCATCCCCTTCCATCTCCTGCCTTCCACAAAAACCCTGAAGCTTTCCCCATTCCAAGTGTCAGTTCACATATGGTCTGTGGTCATATTATTACAATGAAGGATTATAAAGCAGATGTATGCGAGGTGGATAAAACAGGCACATGGGTCCCTTAATCCCAGAATTTTAAGTGCCATGGGGATTAGACTTATATCTTTGGCTGCAGGATTTGGGAATGCAGCAGAGCCAGAGAAGTGAATCTATGAAAGCAAGTTGATCTCCTCCTCTCAGTTTGCTGTAAGACAAGTGCAGTGTAAGGGATCTGCTTTGAGAACTAGATTGAAGCCAGTAAGGGATGTGGCATTTTAACCTTTAACATAGCCTGTGATATTTTGCCTTTAACACACATCATATCCCCCATGGCTGTGAAGCCTGGATCACTCCTGAAAACTCTCCATCCCTAGTGCAGTATTTAATCATGGGCATAGAGATCCTAGTAGCTGCCTTCTTTGGAGACATCACTGCTTGCAAGTTGAAAGATAAATACCTCGCTTGAATTTCCCAGTGTTTGGTTAAGCATCCAGCCTCAGTGATAGGATTGAAGCTGAGCTTTGAATTATGTTTTTTGCTAGGAAGAAAGGGCTGGGGAAGAAACATTTCTCCTTTGGGCTTAAGATCATAAATAAGGCAGTGTTATGTAAGTGTGACTATAACCTATCCATACATAGTTTCAGACACATACACTCAGGCTATGAATGACAAATCTCCCACTAATTTTTATGAATGTAGCAGTGGTACCTGTATGAGTTTTGAAACAGTAGTGGAAATGCAGGTTGTTCTGTGCCAGCAGTAACTGGGACACCCCTCCAAATTACACTGAGGGAGGGATAACTTGTGTCTAGCACTTCTTTTATAGACACAGAGGGTGCAGTTGGCTTCAGGCAGCTCCCTTGTACCCATTCCTGATTCCATGGCCCAAGTGGCAGGCACCAGGGAATGGAAACCTGTCACTTTTCCTGTCTCCTGTTCCTCAAGCAGTGGGCTCCTCAGTGGCTCTATCAACAGGACTGTGCCCTGTTGTGAGGCATGGATATGTTGAGGATTCACCCAGGTGGCAGGACATGGGTATCAAAAGTGTTGTCTGGCAAGGTCAAACCCACATAAGGAGCACCAGCTTGCACGACGTGTTAAGCAGGGAAACACCTTGCTGCAGGCCCTATGCATGCTCTGGGAGTACAGTCAAAAAGTCAAAAGTAAAAGGATAAATTCCTGGAAGTAAAGCACATGGATGGTTACTAAACACAGGGAGATTGCTGAGCTGGAACTGTTCAGAGGCCATAAGTGTAGCTGAACTCCTTCTGGCACACACTTGTGCTATTTCTTTCCCTCATACTGGTGTTGCTTAGTGTAAAGTTGCTGAGCAGAGCAACCAAAGTGGCCTCACGTAGGCCAATACAGCCTTAGCTCTGTGTGTCTAAACTGGCTGACATAGCCTGATGCCTGCCTATGACTAAGACAATGGCAACTGTATATTAAAAAAACAAAGAAATATTTATACCCAGAAATTATTCCTAAGGCACAGAGAGTCAGTCATCGTAATTGTGACAAGCTTCACAATTGTTCCCAAATCAGCTTCAAGTTTAAGGATAGGCTTTTTCCTTCCCCATTGCCTCTCAGTCTAGGCTCTGACTTGAGCACTGTCTCAGCAGAGCAAACAATCACACATCCCTCTAATGGGCCCTGTGCCAGCAGCCATGGACCCCAGAGACCTGAGCATCACAGCCATCCACAGGAGGTTGTGGCAAGAGGAGAAAGTCTGAAATCCCTCTGGGTCTTCTTTGTGCTTCTGGTTAATCTCCCTTCTCTGTTCCACAGATGATCTCAGCTCCTGCTGTGACCTGATCACACAAATCTGGCAGGGACACATGGCCCTGGCTTGTCATATCCTGCTGTCCCCTGCCAGAGATGAGGCAGCCATAGGGTCAAGTGTGGATGGCCCAGTGGGTCAGAAGTGACTGCAACTGCCATGATTATTTCCTAGACACCCCCAGCAGAGCTCTGTGACTGATTCACCTGTCTTGGTGCATCAGGCATTGACTCACACCCAAAAATACATCAGATGATTGTGTCCATGAAGGTCTTCATGGACTTTGCCCCAGGCATCCCCACTGAACTTTAAAGCTGGGACTTCTTTGAGAGGTGGAACAGATGGGAGACCTTTACTGGTGATGCTCTGTGCCTCCAGAGGAACTTGAAATGAGGCTGGACAACTGTCCCAGCCTCCTTCAATTCATTTCTTAGTGGTTTCCTGTGCCAGTTTGAGGTCGCTCTTGTTAAAAATAACAAAAGAAAAAATAAAAAGACCTTATCTGAGACAGGCCTGATCCTGCTGCCTTTGTCTTGGTAGTTCCATCAGGGACAGAGGGAAGCAGCAGAGACCTCGGGCTCTCAGGCTGCTGCCTACCATATGCTCTCGGGGCTGAAATTGACTTCTGCAGCAGTTGGCATGCAGATGGATAGGCACATGCCACAGCCTTGCTGGCAAGGGTTTATGCCCTTGAAAATCTCTCCCAGAAGCTCACTTTTTCTACACTCTGCTTTGCCCAACGCGTTCAGTAAAGGGAAAAGAAAACCCCAGCAGAAGAGGAAACACTCTGAGAGACTACTTGCCAGCCAGAGCTCATCACTGACCTGGTGACTCTCTGAACAGCCCTTTCAAAGGGCTTAAGCCACTCCAGGAGTGTTGTCAAGCACCAGCAGCAGAAATACAGAAAAAACCCAGTAAAGACAATAAGTAGTACAACAGCAGGAACAGCAAGAACAATAAAACTATGTGCTCAATAGTAGATGTTTCATCCAGTTCAATAACATGAGGAGCATTCAAAAGATGTTCATACTCCAGTCATAATAAAGAGATGTAAAAAGTCCAGCTGGATCAATGACCTGGCTGCAAGGGCAGTTAACCTGCTTCAGGCAACCTGGAAACAGCATGAACCTGGGCAAGTGAGCCAGTGCTTCCCAGGTGACTCTTCCCATCCTGTGCAATATGCCTGGGGGACTTCCTGAGCCAGCACTGGGATCTGTGCCCCTAATAACCCCTAATAGGTATTTCCTCCATGAATAGGCCTGGGTACTTTTTGAACTCATGCAAATGTTCAGCATCCACAGCATCCTGCAGCAAGGAGTTCCACTGCTTCAGTATGCCAGAGCCACTTGGGCTTACTTTGAACCTGCCACCCCCTTGTTTCACTGCTCCTCTCCATTTCTGTCCTGGAAGAGATGGTCGTCTCAAACCCATCTCCTCTCAGCTATGGGAGCAGAAGAAATGGCATCTTGCTGCCCTATTTAGGGACATAACAGTATTGTACTGAATTAATAAGATCAAAGTGTAATTCTGCCCAACAGATTGAAAAATATTGCTCTTTTTGCAGGGCAACTCCCTGTGTTATATGAAAGATGCATTGACCTTTTTCAGCTCAGCATTTGTAGATTGCTCTTCTCCATCAAGACTTGCTACATAATTGTGTCAGGAGATCATCTTTGGTGCTGACAGTGTAGAGCACCATGCTCTTCTCAGGGGATGAAAATGATTTATGGCAGTGAGGGCTCCACAGGTTGCTGGTTATTCAAGCTCTGTCATTTTGGGCTCTGAGCTCCAGCTCAGTGAGCTCATGGGGTGTAACATGATTAGCAGAGAGGAAGTCGTGTTTTTTTAGAGTGTGGGATGACATGGGAGCCCATGAACATTTGTGCTGGTCTATGCTGCCAGCACACCTTACCAGCGGCTGATAATAAAGGGAGACGTGGTCAAGCAAGCCCCTCTGAAGGCAAAAATGAATGAAAAGGCAGGCTTTAGCAAGCTTTGCATAGGAGGCAAAATATAAGTCAAAAACATACACAAATGGATATGTCAGGTCTCGGGGTTGTTCTCACCTGTTTTCAGCATCACTGCTAAAAACAATAATACATACAATACACAGCTCCAGAGACAGGGCCATCTGTTTTGCCATGATAGCTGGCAGCTAGCAGAGGCTACTATGAACAATCTGCCTCCTCTGGAGCCAAACTTGTTAGGAAAAGCAATTTCAGCCATGTCAAATGAAAGCCACCTGCTGCTCCAGCCAAAGGCATGGTGCATGTGGGCACCATGGCACCAGGTTCTCCCAGCTTCCCACTACATGTCTCTTGTGCTGCAAGGCAGCAGGATTCTGGAACAGGGGAGTTTCCCAGAAACATCTCTTTTCACTCTTGCATTTTAGCAGGGAGAAGCTACAGTAGTGCTGTTTACCCTGGGTGAACTTTCCCTGTTTCTTTGAGGTTTCAAAAATTTTCTTTTGAAAAATGAAGAGTTTCCTTCTCCTTCTCTTTCTCTTCCAGAATCCCAGGTGTGAGCATTGTGCAGTGGCTGAGAGATGTGGTGAATAATGGCACTGGGCATGAGGAAAGACTGACATAGGAAATGAAGTGTGGAGAAGTAAGGGGTGCAGACAGTGCAGCCCCACAGACTCTCCAAAGGGCAGAGCAATGGTGACAAAGGGCACAAAAGAGGAAGCATAAGAAAAAATGGGGAACTGCCAGCCCTCCACTGGGCATCTTCTGGGGAAGATATGCAAGAAAAAGTCCCCAGAGTGAGTTATGCAGCAATGTGTGGCCAGTTGGTGGCTATGGGTGTCACAGCTGCCTGCTCCAGTACTGTGCCACCTCTGGGAGACTTCTAGGGAGACACTAACCTTGCTATGCCACAAAACTGAAAACCCCTTTGGCTGGTGTTGATCCCACATGCCTTGCTGCAAGAGGAGAGGGGTGGTCTGTAATCACAGGGACCCCTGGGGATGGCCCCCTCCTTCCCATTATTTGCTAGGCTTCCTCATGCAGAGAAGGGACCTCGCACCCCTTTTGGGAGACACAGCTCCAGCTGCTGCCTTTGTAGCCTCCTACAATCTTCTGAGCATCCTTGGGGCTCTCTTGAATAGAGGAACACCCAGCTGGTGGACCTGGCCCAGGTCTGAATGCACTGTTTGGAGAAGTTAATCTGAACTGTATGAAATTATTGTTGCCATAAAAAGATGGCCAGACCCTTTTTAAGAGAAGTAGCCTTGAGACTATCCCAGTAAAAATAGGAATTTTTGTGAGGGAGGGATGGACCCATCTGTCAGCACAAGTGATGCCACCAGGAAGCTTTGAGAGACAATTTTCCCAGAAGCAAGGACCTCAACAAGGTTACTGTCTCGGTTTAAGAGACAGGTATTTGCCAAGGAGAGGGATGAGCCCCTTTCCCTGTAATCCGCTCCCTTTTAATCACTATACTTTGAAATCAGACGCTTTCAGGCATAAAATATGGGGGTAGGAATAACAGTTCTTTACTAATATATCTAACAAGGTAAACAGCAGAAACAACAACAGCTATAAAAAAACTGACAACAAAACAGAACAGTATAGCTCAGTCCCAGTCTTTGGATGCAA